>NDXB01013640.1:14449-79648 GCA_002631895.1 Agapornis roseicollis
GGGTTTGGTTTTTTTTTTTTTTTTTTTTTCTTATCAGGATTGATTTGGCAAAAGCATCAGTTGCACTGAGGGGCTTTCTTACCCTAGACCCAGCAGCAGTAGCCTCTTTCTGTAAGTATTTTGTAGCAGATAGGTAGTTGTCCAGAAAGGATGCTAAATGGAAAAATTCTACATACTGTTTTCATTGAAATCTTCCTGGTTATTTTCTGCTTTAGAATAAGGAACTTGCTCAGTAGTTAAAAATAGCGTTCAAATGCTGTGAACACTTTGCCACATACTTTTTTAAAGCATTTGCAATAGTAGCATTAGTGGGGCTATTTGTGAGAGAGTTCTCACCTCTGAATACAGAGCACAGACCTAGCAGAAAACAGAATCACAAGACGCCACCTTTGACATAGCTGATGGCTCGCAAAAGTGCAAAAAACAGATTTTGATGGGCTGAGGGAATGTTGAAGAAGAGAGAATGAGTTAAAGGATACTATCACTGGAAGCAGTGGAGTGAAAGAAAAGAAAATGTAGTGATAATTGTAACAATGAATCAGCATTTTAGGGGTTTATTTCTGATACTACTAATTCCATTTCTTCCAGTGTACTTTGCTGCTCTTATCTTATCCTTAAGCCAGCAGATGACATGTGACAGAATTAACCTCTACACACCACCTTCAGAAAATGGCAGCATCTGGTAGGAAACTTAAGCAATCGCTTCTGTAAATTATAACATAGCTCATTTAGGAAGCTTAGTCAAACTAGTGGACTGAAAAGGTTATACAAGATACATGAGGAAGGATTAATGAAGGATTTCATTACTAAACCTGCCTTTGCCTGAGCTTGCCCTGAATCTTTGATAATTTCACCTAAAAAAAGAGGACTCAAGGATGGGTTCGGTCATATTGGTTGCAAATCTGTACCTCAGACAAGAGCCTGATGGAATAATGCTGAAAATGTCATTTGGCAGGAACCTTAGCAATCTATTTTGCTGAAGATATGAGACCCTACTGAGGTAACCCTTTTGTGTTCAGGGCCAGGATATTCTGTAGAGAGTCAGCACTTTTTGAAAGTGATAATCTAATCTGTCCAGGAAACAAATGTCATGGTATTATGAAAAAGGGGTATGTTTACCACAGGACACATAGATTTAGCAGAAACAGCTGGAATTAAATACAAAGCATTGTCGTAGGAGATCCCATCCAAAACTTGCTCTTGGAAGTAGATACATGAACATTTGCTGGTTAGAGGGGAATTTGGGTTTTAGGGAGTTAGAGGAGTTTACATTTTTTTGTTGTGTGTTTGGTTTGGGGTTTTTTTTTTTTTGTAAGGGCTTCTATAAATGTTTCCTGGGTTGTTTATTAGCCTAGATTCCAGCAGAAAAAACACAACCTGCTGTTATGACTGTAATAGAACTGTCAGATAACTAAAATCATAACCTTTTTATCTCGTACATCCCACAACACCTTACACAAGTCATTGTACTGNGGGTTTTTTTTGTAAGGGCTTCTATAAATGTTTCCTGGGTTGTTTATTAGCCTAGATTCCAGCAGAAAAAACACAACCTGCTGTTATGACTGTAATAGAACTGTCAGATAACTAAAATCATAACCTTTTTATCTCGTACATCCCACAACACCTTACACAAGTCATTGTACTGGCTTTCAGACAGACTTTACTGACTTGCTGTTCACTTGCTTTCTTGCCCCATGAAGTAGTGCTTAAAAATAAGATTGACTGATGACATTGTGCAGTGTCTTTCACCACAGTAAATTTCCACCTTGCATTTGGATTTTTATTTATATGTATTGGGAAGGAAAGGAATTTGCTGCTGGTATCTACAAGCAGGACATTCTCTACGACATGGGGTTTCTTAGCTGAGGCTTTGTCTCTACAAGTAGTACAAGTAGTTCTGTTTTTCCTCCTCCCTTCCACCAAGTAGTCTATGGTACAAGTAGTTCTATTTTCACATCTGGCTTAGCAAGCTTGTTTTTATGATACTCTATTGAAATTAATATTGTAACCTGTGTATCAGTGAAATACTGACTGATGAGTTGTTGTGGTTTTTCCAGGACTGCAGGTACAGAGCAAGAAATTGTTCAGCCATGGGTTGTGGTGAATCTGGTAGTGTCTATTCTAGTTGGGACAAGTTGGATCTTCTTGTCTTACCGACCAGAGCTAGACCACAGTGAAGGTAGGAAACATTAATAGGCAAAACGTTGTTTGTTCAGGCTTCTATCTGCTGTACTCTGTGTTTGCTGTTCAAGACTAGTTCTGAGAAATCTTGTGGCTGAGGTGAAGCAAGCATCTCCTAGCAACTTCCCAGAACAAAATCCAACATGCTTCTTCAGGTTACTTTAGCATTTTAATGTAGAGATTTCTGTATTGCAGCTGGCCCCAGTTAATCTGCTTATTTCTGGTAACTCAATGAGTTAAAAAAAACCCAAAAAACAAACCAAACAACAGCTAGGTGGCAGCCTTTACAATATTTGACAGTGAAATTTATAATAGAAGCTTAAATTGAATTTAAAACCCATTCTTTAAATAATATAGACTTATTCAAGGAAGCCAGTTAGCGGTATTTAACTCTGGCTTGATATTTACATGTGCCTACTAAGATTAGAAAATCTGCTTCAGAAATTTCAAGAGAAATTCTATTAGAACGTATCCCAGATGGAGAAAGGAAACTGCAGACTTCGGTATACTAGGGATGAGTAGCAAAAAAACATAAGAATCTCAAACTTGAAGGGGTATACCACATAGTTGCTTGTATTGATCATATAACTTTACCATGTTGACAACATGTTGGCAAAACACAGCCTGGCCTGTATGCTGAATGTGCTGTTAGCAAGACAGTACAAGAATGCTGAGGGTGCATTATAGGTACATAAGGGAACCCAGATATGAGAAAACTAAGCTAGCAGCACAGAGCTCCACAAAGGCTACCACATCAGCTACTTGTGTGCCTAGCTGAATTCCTCTGCTGCACCTCTTCACTGCTGACCTTAGGCTGTCTTCCATGGCTGACCTACTATGATGACAGCCAGTTGTGAGCAGCATCTTTCATGATTCTTTCTATCCCAAGTCCTATGCTGCTAAATTATCCTATGATACACAGAGCAGATATGTCCATAAAAGAATGAGTCTCTGAACAAAAACCTTCCCTTGAGTATGACATACTCAAAACTTACTAGACAGTGGGGGCCCTTGCCGTTGCTGAGTTGCTGATATTATGATTGGGAATAAAAGCGGGAGGCTTGGGGGTATGTCAGAGCACTTTTCAAGAATAATGAAATCATATTGGGGTGAAACTTTAGAAAGAAAACCTGATTCTTTTCTTTCTCTTTTAGAACTGATGTTTCATGCTGAAATCAAGGAATTTCCTCAGGGAGATAGCTTACCCAGAGTTCAGCCATAGTATGGAACAAGCATCTGAAAATGTTGTAGCTGTGACTGATGGCTCAACATGTTGTGTATTATAGCCATGTACGATAACTTTCATAAAGAAGAAAAGTGTATTTTTCTATTGTATATATTTAATTTTGGTCTTTTTATGTATGTTACAAGTTCCAAATGGGATTGAAGACTTTTATACTTTTGCATTTTATTTTACAAAGTAGATTATCTCTAGTGTGTAATGTCAAGGTGATTTTGTAAATACTGCTACCTGTACAGCCAAAGAAACTAGACGGATGCAGAAGATCAGGTACTCAGTGTTTTTTTTGACTGCTGTACAATCTTCAATAACTTGCTTTTGTTACTAATGCTGATGGCAGTTAGCTTACCTGTTTTGGTTAAATATTCTCTAGAGATTAAAACAAATCTTACGAAGAACATAGTCTAAGCACGATTATAGCAAAACAGTAAGCATAAACCCCACAGTGTCAGTAAGCATAAAATAACCTAGGTTTAGCTGTAATTAGAAGTATTTGCTCAATAAGATATTGGATCATCAGGGATTTCATTTAATAATTCCTTAAAAGAGGA
Source organism: Agapornis roseicollis (assembly GCA_002631895.1). Lineage (NCBI taxonomy): Eukaryota > Metazoa > Chordata > Aves > Psittaciformes > Psittacidae > Agapornis > Agapornis roseicollis. The sequence goes on from NDXB01013640.1 coordinate 18,422, forward strand.
CACTTATTTTTCTTCATTTAGTTCTCTTGATGAAAGGTCTTGATGATAATAAGTTTTTTCAAGTTGATGTAGATACAAGAAAGAGAAGTTAAATGCTGCAACAGTTTGGTCAGTTAATTAATAACTATAAAACATCTTTTAATCAAGCAGGGTGGTTTTGGGCTGCCAACAGGATATATGTAGGTCCTGTAATTTCTTGACAGCCAGGACACATGACTATTACAAAGCCACAGTTCACAGGAATAGTGTTCTGGTTTCTCCTTCTCTGGTATGGTAAGAGCAGTAGTGTCATTCACTGTGCTTTCCAAAGAAATTTGGATTTCACAACTGTTAAAACTGTTCCTACTTCTATGTATTTTGATGGAGATTGATTTTTCCTCAAAAGGGTATTTGTTGTTCTCTGTTAGGATGGAATGGGAAACTCCTAAAATCATAAAAAAAATGTTTTCTGAAGCAAAACATAAACTCTGCAGCAACCCACCTTCTATGTAGTGATGCAGTAATACTGCAGTTGATGCTTTCTGATTATGATAGCCAACATTCTTTTTTATCTAAAAGTGGCAAAATGAAAGTACTGTGGATGTAAATAAGTACAGATATATTGCAGGATGAAACAATCTCCTCAATAGACATAGACAAGAGCTAGTTTGAAATCAGTTTCTCAAGAGAGTACTACCTAAAGCCCCAAAGCTATTTGTGTATGTTATTTAATATGCATTGATCTTGCATAGTTAGCAGGTGTTTTTTATGTGTATGTCTAAGTGTGGTTGTAAAGGGTGTGCCATTGTCACAAAAAAGCTACTAAGTTTTCTGTGGAATAGCTATACTTTCTAGTAGTTAAGTTAGGAGTAGCCAGATAGAAAACTTGAAAGGGAATGTTAAAGCTCCAGTAACTTTCTGTGCTGTTATGGGAATTGCTTTAGAACAAGATTGGAACATGAGTAACTATTGTAAGCTGCTGCCTTATTGAGGACTTGAATTCGGTTACACACATACAGATAATTTAAAAATTCACTGTTGATAGTATTTTTAAAATGCTGTGGTAATCTTGAAGGGGGAAAAAAAATACATTCTACCAGAATAGAAAGCTGTTTCACAGCTATTGGCTGTGTTCTGGGCCATTCTCTTTGTTGTAGGAAGGAGCGTTTAACTTTTTTTGTAAATTGTTAAGGCTCTTGAGTATTTTTGCAAAACTGTAGAGCTAGATTGTGACTGGCACTGCATTGTACATTAACATGGAGAGATTCAAGGTGTTGCACTGGAGGTTCCTGTCATGATTAGCTGTAAGAGATGGAGGATGAGGCACTACTTAGTGTCCATATGTAGTTTGCCACAACACTTTCTCCAAATGTGGCATTTGGTATACAGAATTATCCTAAGGCTTTTCTTTGCTGCTTGATATTTCTGTCATCTTGGCATGATAAAAAGTCTAATTTTGCCCATAAAGTATGGAGCTCAGGCAAAACTGTGGTAAAGTCATCACATCAGTATAGGAAAAGCTTGAATAATATCATTGCTGACATTATTATTAGAAATGGGCCTTCCAAGTATCCCTTGGACAAAGTTATACTAGCCAAGAGCCAGATTAATTTTCATTGTGAAATACAGTAGTTTGTTTAGACAGTTGAGCAGGGATTAAGTTAATGAACTTAATGGGATCAGTATTTCAAACCTGCCTTGCCTTTCCAGTGTATCTTTTTGGGAGGGGCCAAGTATATGTATTTTTAAATGTATGAGGCTTGAGGTTGCCATTTAAAATCAGACTTAATAAGCAATTTGATGGTTAATTATCTATTTTTAAAAGTACTTTTCATTCCATTAGGCCTCACAATGGAGAATGAGTTTAACTGAGGTTTTTGGTCCAGTTACTTGGAAGGTTTTAACACGTTTACAAAATGCATGTTCCGTAGTTAAACATCTAATATCTGCAGAAGCCTTAACTGAAATGCCTTTGTGCATTTCCCTACCATTGTTTTTAATGCAGTATTTCTGTGTTAATGAAAAAACTACAAAGATGTTAGTGCCAATTTATTGGTTTTATGTATATGAAACAATTAAACAATTGCTCTAAACTAGCTAGAGATTATTGTACTTCTTTGTTCTGTTTCCAAATGCTTAGTCTGTTTAAAACAAATCAGTCCCATCTAATTTTTCCCCCCAGTGCTAATATTATGCATAATATACAAGCCCTGAAGAGGTGATTATGGGAAACTGGTGTTAATTTATTTCTGGCAGTGTGGTAAATAATGCCTTTGCTTTCTCTGCATCAGATTCCTGCTGCTGTACTAGTGTTTTACACAATTGGAAATGGTACTGTAAACTCATGAAAACTAGCAAGTAAAGTGCATTTCATCAGTGAATGGGGTTTGTTTAGCCTAAAAAGAATATTAAGAGGGCAAAGTGATTGCTGTCTTTAACCAACTTTATGAGTGATTACAGAGGTGATATGAGTCAGACTCTTCTGAAGCTGCACAGTGAAAGGATGAGTGGAAATGGTCACAGGCAATATCAGGGAAATTGCCATTAGCTGCCATAGGAGTTTTGACAGGGCAGGAGGGGGGCTCATAGGGGCTATCTGTGGAATCTCCATCTCCGGAGCTTTTCCAGACTTGGGTGGACTGAGCCCTGCTGCCTGTTTGAAAGAATTCTCAGAACCATTCTCCAGTCTGTTTAGAGAGTCGAAACCCTTGCAGGGTGCTTGGTGGTGCATTTCTGCAAGTCAAGTACATGTAGGCCTGCTTCTTTGTTACACTTACGCACAAAAGGTACAAGGTAGTACACTCCTAGTTATAATGAGTGCTCAGTAATCTACATACCATGTTTTCTTTGTCATTCCTTCTAATCACTATGCATGCTCAGAGGAGGGGTCTTCAATTGGGTAGGAGTCTTTTTGACCTGTGGATGGGAGTTTTCATACTGTAATGAAGGCAGTTCACTTCAAGGACACCTTAAAAATTAGTTTTGTTGCCAACTTCTAGCTTACAAGATGTACATCCTTGATCAGAGCATGTTCTCCTCCTCCTCTGGGGCCCTTTGGCCTTTGTTCAGTTATTGTCTACCAAAACCAAGGCAATTCTTCTTCTAAACCTTAACAGATATTTACGTAGTTTCTTCTGGGTTACATTTTGACCTTCCTGCTGCAAATTTAGCTTCAGGCCCATGCAGGGGTTGGACCCAATGGTTCTAGAGTTCATTTGAAGCAAAACTGCTCTTAATTTGCTCCTGAAAATGCAGTTAATTTGAAACTTGGTTTGAATTCCAGTTGTTATTCTCTTAACTTGGCTTTCTCAACATGAAGCCAGGTAACATTAGTTTGAAAAGTGTCTTTTAAAGTTGTGTTGTGTTTTGTTGGGTTTGTTTGGTTTTTTTGAGTTGTTTTTTTTTGTTGTTGTTGTTTGTTTTTTGGTTTTGGGTGGTTTTTTTGTTTGTTTTTGGGTTTTTTTTATTGCCGAAATAAACTTAAGGAAGATTATGGTTAGGTCAGGATTATTCGCTTACATATTTGCAGAATTTATATAAACGACTAAAGGCTTTAGAACAGAATAAATCATCAGGTGTGTCATTATCGCTAAACCTTACCTTTCTCCTCCTTTTTCCTCATAGTGATGTGGAAAGTACTGATCCACTCCTCACTGCAGCAGTGCTTGAAACTGGTCTGTAACTTAAAAACCAAGTCTCTTTTTTTGTCCTGGGTGTTAACGACGTTCCATGTCCGCGGGGCTGCCCGCTCTCCTCACGGAGGGAAGGGAGGATAGCTCCCACCTGGGAGAGTTCCGTTGCCCCGCCGGCTGCTGGTTCTCGGACAGGTGCTTTTTGGGGATGTTTACTCCCTGATCCCGCCCGTCGGGCACAAGCGGTGTGTCCTCGTCCCCTTGCCCGTCCATTTATCTACCGATCCAGCCACGCCATTTCGTAGTCCACCGCCCTCCGCCTCAGCCCCGGAGCCGCTGCCTTCCGCCCCCTCACGCTGTGTCGGCAGGGGACGCCACAGGCCCGCGCAGCACATACCGGCCGTTGGGGCCGCTGGCGGAGCCGCAATGTCGGTCTCTGAGGCCCGCGGCGGGGTTGACAGTGCCGCCCCGACCTCCGCCGCTCGCTGCTTTCTGCCGCCCGTCGCTGCAGTCCCTCTGCCTCAAAAGGGAGGGCACCTTCAGAGGCATCCTTCAGGGGGATCGAGGGAAAAACAGCAGCGTTATCCTGCACCGCTGCGCCCAGGAACGGCCTTTCTCTCCTCTTACTGGGTGTCGTGCCTGTGGAAGGGTAGCAAGAAAGTCAGCCTGCCTGTTTCCACCTCTGCCTTTGCATCTGAGGATGCAAAGGTGTCTTTTGTCATGGGTTCAGAGCTGGATTTCTCTGGCTCTTCTATCCCACTTCAGTCGCTAATGGCAGCCATTGCATGCCTGGGTAGTAGCTGTAATCGAAACAGGAAGCCCAGTCAAAAAGAGAAAAATTCCCATATATTCCTACACATGAATAAAACTATCTGCTTTAATTCTGTATTTTAAATTAATACAGTTTTTATTCACGCTTTAAAACCATTAAAAAGTCTTCCCTAGCTATGGCAGTTTCCTGTACTGAACTCAATAAAATGGAAGAGAGCATGGCATTTCAGGTAAGTACAGGCAGGCCCTCAGACAGATAGAGACAAGGAAAAAAAAACCATCTTGTGCATAAATTTCCACACCACTGTGTTACCCTACACAGTGAAAACCAAACAGGTTAATGTACTCTTGGGGAAAGCAAACAAGCAACACCCCAGAAAAAAAGCCAACAACCAACCAAACCCACCAGAAAACCCTGGAAAGAAAATCCCACCGCCAACCACTTCTGAGAAAAGAACTGGCAAAAAAAATGAAATAGCACCATCAATAAAAGGTGTTGGAATTGTTAAAGCAAAAGTCTCATGGTGAAAGAGCAGGAAGAAATACCTAACCAGTAAATAATTCTTCCATTTTTAAATGCTTGTAATGCTGTTATTCAAGCAGAATACCACTGAATGGCATGGCTTGCCTTTCCAAAACATATCTTTCAACAAGCTGAGCATGAGGAAAAAGTCCTCAAGAAATCCTGAGTGGAAGTCAAAAGACAGGTGATGTAGTAAGGCTCCTAGGAAATGTGCATGATGTGCCACCATCATCTGGGGTGAATATTTACAAATATACAATTTAAGAAGGAAAACCCAACTAATTTGAGAAAATGTAGTGAAATGTAAAGAAAAACATGGAAGTATGCTGAACCAGCGCTTTCAAAATCATATGCTTGGGGTCAGGGATTCAAAATCATCTGTGTCCTTCCATAGTAAGGAAAACTTGAAGCAGAAACAAAACAAGAAAAAGAACATGATAGCAAGCCAAACAAAGCATTTAAGAATGTCTGTGATTGCTCTATCCGTTACTGCAGAACAACAGCTACCTCAAACCATGAAAGCATTCAAAGAAGACTTACATACAAGTGGCTTTCTAGATTTCACATGGGCAAAAGCAAATTTGGCTGTAAGAATATTGTGCTTTTAGTTGACCACATCAAACATATGAGAACTAGAAAGATTTACAGGACATACTGTCAGCTTGAAGTTTGAGAATTAAAACATTCAAGCAGAGCAAATGGAAATCAATCCTAAGAAAAGAGTGAATAAAAAGGGTGAGTTTCTTGGAGAAATATTCCAAGATTTATTACTGGAAATTGTGACCCTGCAAAATGACACGGGAATCCAGAATGCCCTTCCAAAGAAAAGTGAGAAAGCAAGGAAAATCTTATTTGGGAATCTCACTTGGCAAGATAATGTTCCCAGGTTGTGATGAAGAAAAATAATAGAGTCCCTAGTAGTAATAATGGTAGCAATAATAATAATAGTAATGTTCTTGCAGTATCTTTATTGCATCTTTCACTTTAATGTGTTAACCAACATTAAATGTGTTTTCACATTGGTTACAAATGTTATATAGCTTTTCTGGCTTTGGGCATTTACAAAATAAGGAGTTGCACACTCTGCAATCATAATCAGAATTAATTGATGTGATAAGCTAATGGATTATCCAAAAAGACCAGATCATTGCAAGAAAAGAATTACTTTGATGGCAAATGTGTTTTTGCTATCTGAATAACAAGATTCTCTTGCATTTTGGAGATGTGAAAGTGTGGGAAAGAAAAAGTTTGTAGTATTTTAAAAAAAGAAAATATTTTCAAGTGTATTTTTTCTAATGTGGTTAGTCAACATTAACTACAGTATAATAGCTACAGTGAGTGAAAGCAACCATTCTGAAGGTTCACAGAGTTCTTTCCTAGGAATTTTTTATGTACTGTTCCTTCTTTATTACTAGTGTGTCAATTTGCTTTGACATAACCTAAATTTTGAAAGCCCTGTCAAGACTATTAGATGAGATTTCAGCTTCTATTAGTGGTCTGCCCTATTGCAGGTAGATTTCATGACAAGACACATACAGATTCCATGAACCTGGATTTGTGGGTAAATCCAGAAGTAATGGCATATATGGTAATCATACCTAAAAATAAAACCACCACTCAAATGCAGCTAATTTCATATGAACCTTTTTAGTAATTTTTCAGGAATTTTGTGGAACTTTTGGGTAAGCAACATGCATTTATGTAATCAATTTATGGAGTTTTCACTTGGAAATGATGGGAATTTCCACAGGAACCTGTTTAAACCTTTATTTCCTTCATCCTATCTCAAGCTTCTGGATAGGTTTAATTATGCTAAATACCAAATGTTATTCTGCTAGCTGGTTATTAGTAGACCACCTCGATTTTTCAGTGCTTTCTTTTTAAAATCATTAAGTCTTTCCTGGTCTGTTACAGCAAATAGCATTATTTCATAGTAGGGTTCTTAGTCTTTTGAGGTCTGTCTGCAGGGATGTGTGGTGTGGTATCTCTGAATTTTAATTTTAACTCATATATACAGAACAGGGCCATCAAGACAGGTCATTACAGCTATCTTGGTTTAGATGTTTGTTAGCTAACCTAGCTACTTATTAGTATTAAAGACGGGGTATGTAAATCACCTACTTAGGTATCTTGCCTTTTGTCAGAGACATTTGGAACAATGGTTTTCAAATGCTTTCCTGTGATTTTAGCTGTTCTCTAGGTTAGAAACTGTTTTCATAGCACTTGAGGAGGGTGGGGAAAAGGGAGAGGTAAGGTAAAACTCCTATTTATTTACTTATTTACTTTTGTTCTTTAATAGCATTGAGTGGGAAAAACTATTATCTCTTTAATGGTTATTTATTGCATTGAGACTTTATAAAGTGAGTAGTTCATACAGCAGCTCAGATTGATTCTGAGTAAATCACACTTTTTCCTGTGTTCGTCCATTCATTCACAGACTGCTGCGATATCAGAGCAAGACAGTAAGAAAGAAACTCAACATATTCAATATATATTCAGGTTGTTAATTAAGTCTTCTATTGTTACAGGTATTTCATTGTTTTATGTAGCATTAAATTCTAGCAAAAAAGGAAAAAAAATAAAGGTGGCAGCAAAAAATCCCCAAAACAACCCTTTGTGTTGTTTGGGTTTGTATTGCAAAAGTAACAAACCTATAAATTTCTGTTTCAGTGGCTGTGAGATTTTGTAAATGTATAAATGTTCTTGGAGGGTGTTCTGAGTTCAGCAGTAGCAGTCATTTTTCTCCTTCTTAGTAGCTGGTGCAGTGCTGTGGTTCTGACTTTGGCTTGAGAGCAAAGCTGATAACACACCCATGTTTTTAGTTGTTGCGAAGGAATGTTTACTCTGATCAAGGACTTTCTCAGGCTCAGGCTCTGCCAGGGAGGAGGGGAAGCCAGGTGGAAGCAGAGACAGGACACCTGACCCAAACCAATGAAAGAGGTATTCCATACCACAGCATGTCATGCCAAGTACATAAACTGGGGGCAGTTACCTGGAAAGGCGAGATCACTGCTCAGATCGGGATGGGTATCTGTTGGTAGGTGGTGAGCGGTTGTATTCTCTTCCCTTGTTATTTCCCTTATCATTATTATTATTATTGGTGGTAGCAGCAGTGGTTTATGTTATACTTAGTTACTGGACTGTTCTTATCTCAGCCTGTGGGAATTACATTCTTTGGAATCTCTTCCCCATCCCTCTGGGAGCAGGGGGGAGGATGGGAGGGGAGTGAGAGTTCAGTTACTGACTGGACTTAAACCACAACAGAGGGTGTGGAAGGTAACTTCTTGACCCAATAGGTGCTTAAGCTACCTAGGAGAGATGCCTGGCTAGATTTGCTGTTCACAAATGCAGGACTGGTGGGTACTGTCATGATTGGAGGCCATCTTGGGCAAAGCACAAGTAGCTGTTTCCCAGAACTTCTTTTCAGAGGTAACTGAAACTTCCTTAACAATATGATTATGGATGGTTTTTAATGTTAATTATTTCTCATTTTGCATTATTCCTTGATAGAAAGTACTACCGTTAATGAGCAGACCAGAAGCAAACATATTCCACATCCTAGTTTCAAGTATTTCTGGTTATTTTAAGAATTACTATAAGTTACAGTGCCTATTAATTGCTTCTGTTTGAAAACAATGAAGTTGTTGAAAAGAATAGTTCCAACAAGAAGGACTTGTGAGCTTTTTAACTTACAAAATGGTGTTTCATTTTCTTCTTAAAAGTCACGTCTGTACAGGAGCTGGACCAGTGTTTAGAGGTATTTCCCTGCTCCCCCTCAGAGAGACACCAGCAAAGTAACTCCACTGGAACACCTGGTTGTTTAACTGAATTTACAATGATTTTGCTACATCCAAGTTCATTTTTATAGAGTGCAGGGCACTGTTGTTTCAAGAAAAGCTTCCACATACTAACAGTTAAGCTGCCTGAAATTTTCTGCAATTTTTCTTCAAAAAAGTATTAATGTTTATTCAGAGGTGTGTTATCAAAATATGTACAACTTCATCTGTGTTCTCACATATTTGACTCGGTTTTTACATGTGCTGTTAGCCAAAAGTTACTTGCAGATGCTACATAATGTATTTGATTTGAAAATACTTGGAATTTGTAGTGGTTAAGAATTAAGAATGTGGGGTCCATGTCGAAATACTATCTTCTCTCAGAGTAAATAATTAATATTTTTATGATCAGGGTAAGTTTCTAGTTTAGACAATTATTTTCTTACCTAATGACTGACATACATAAATATGAACCTTCTTACCTGCAGTAACAGCGGCTGTTATTATGACAAGACTATGGTGAAAACAGAAGTACAAGAATTACAGAAATAAATGGAGACAGGGTATCTTTATTGAAAGGTTTTTAATCTGAAGTTTCACATATTAAGATTTGAAATATAGAGTTCTGTCTTCACAGCATAATGAGTAGAATCAACTTTTTTGTTAATACTTTAATGTGGTCATTTAGAATTTTATGTCAGTCTCAGTCATTTGGTCTTCAAGGCTTTGTAGTAAAGCTCCTGACAAAACAGCAGTATTCTCAAGGCTTGTTGCAGACTGGCTCAGCTATGGAAGACTTAATATGAAATGCTGTTTATGTTGAAAATATAAAATACAGACATTTGATAGCTATTTATACTTTTTTTTTTCTACAGACATAACTTTTACCAGTAAAGTACTAGTGGCTTTGGGACCCAGCTTGCTAAAACGCAGCTTGAATTGCCTGGTACAATATAAGAGATGAGAACTTATGAATTGTAGGGAGAAGGGCAGTTTTTAATGACTTGAAACAGGTAAGTTCACTAGGATCCTAAGGAGGTTTATTAGGTTTTTGTTATGGGTGAAACTATCCATGGGAATTTAAGCTCTTGCTTGCCAGCAGCAGTTCAATGAAGCTTAATGCATGTTGCCTGTTCTTTTAAGAAAACAGTACTAGGTTCTGGTAAGTCCTGGTGAACAGGAATACAGTATAAATAAAAATATCGACAATAACTTTAGATTTTTTAATGTGGTTCTTCAAACTTAACCCGTACTGTTATAACTTGAGACTTTTATTGCATAGTAAAAGATCCTCAGATTAACTGCCAAAATGACACAACAATAAATGGAGATGCAAACCCACAAATCTGTACTAAGAATGTGGACAAATGCAAGAGCATGAGTCCCATTTTGAAGTAGCTTAACATCCTTGGGAAACACACAGTATTAAAACTGCATGAAATATTATGCATAGCTAACTTTTGGCAAGTAGGACAGCACATCAAATGAGAAAAATGCCTTTTGGATGTATGAAAAGAGAAAAATTTATCTTCATATGCAACTAATTTGTGCAGTTTCAAATTTAGACTTGGAAGTGTAAGATTTCTCCTCACTAAAATAATTTGGGTGATAATGAAAAGACAGATTGTTTAAACAAGGTCACAGGCAAAACCCAAGCCTGAATTCAGAAAGGCACATGGAGTGCAGCAATCTGAGCTGAAAATACAGCATACAGTAAGAGTACAGCAGGGACTCTCTTAAGAAATATTCTGATAGGAAGATAAGCATTCAGCTATTCTATATATACAATTTTCCTTGTGGTCAGAAAGTGAGGCACGCTGCATTTCATTATGCCAACAAAGAAAATAGTTAATGAAATAGGGCCACTTCAGTGGCATTTTCAAGTATATCTCGTCTTACTGTATCTTAACCATACAAACTAAAGCAGCAAATAAAAATCACATTTTCCTTCTTTGAAGCACAGGAGAGGTATGATTGTTTGGTTTAGAATTCCCATTCTGTATCATCTTGATTTGCAGTAATATGTCCAAGTTCAGTCCCAACTGTTGTTGAGGGCAGTGCCAAGAACTCTGATCTGTTATTTTGAATAGGAGGTGGTAATAGAGACAGTAGTGAATTCTGTGTTTGTTCTTTTATCTAGAAAGAAGAAAAGTTAAAACAAGGCTGCACATAAAAGTCTACATAAGCTTGCATCTGGCTTCATTAAGAGCATGTGAAAATCACAGCCATGTTCTTGCATGTTACAATACTGAAAATAATAGTATGAGGGGTTTAGTTTTCTTCACTCTAGAGTAAATTGAATTAGTCTTTGAAGACTAATTACAATAGCTATGCAATTTTTCTGCTTTAAATTAAGAATATTAACCATTATTCTTATTAGTTAGACTCTCTTTAGTTAAACCAACTTTATCAAAGGGGAAATGGATCACTTATGCTTGCCATACTCTACCAAATACCATTTTGTTTAAGAAAAAAAAAAAGTAGTCTGAAATAGATACGCTGTTACAGGATGGTTTCTGGCTCTAGCTAACTTAATTTTTTTGTAATCCAGCTCTAATATTTTGTGGCTTATTTAGGCTATAGCTATGTCATTTAACAAAATATAGTAAACTCACCTGTCTGAAGAACGTATGCGAAAGCAAACTGCTTGCTGATGGCCTGGATCATAAAATAAACAATATAATTATGTTTTTGAAAGTAAATTCTGCTTCTGGAAAATGGGCCAGTCTCACAGATCAACTTAAGCCTTGTGTATTTTCATCCACATGACAAACGTGAAGCATGAGAAAAGCAGCACAGGATTCCAACATTCTATGCCTCAATTTGTAGTTAAGACACTACTACAGAAATTATTTCAAAAGGCTTTAGCGCCTCATTTAAAAGAGACATAGTACTGAAAACATATACTTCAGATTTCTGTTTTCTTCTTGGACAAAGTACGTGTTTAAAAATGAATTCTACTTGTTACAGAGTACACTTATATTACAAGAAATTCATGAGTCAAACAACTTCAAAAGCATGGTTCCTTTAACAGACAAGATAATTCTTAAATTAGTGTAGTGTTTTGCATAGTACCTTCTGGTCTGAAATTCTGACTTGAACTGTATTCAACTAATTACTGTTATCCTAAGTTGTGGGCTGCACTTAGTCTTAGATTGAAATGACAGAAAATTAGTTTTCAACAGAATGTTACCTTTTCTCAGGGTCCTGTTGCAAGCAAAGTTCTACCAAGTTGTGGAAAGCAGGTGAAAATGTTTTGGAAAAGGGAATTTGTAGTCTTTCACTGGTCATTGTGCGTGTCATGCTTTCACCAATTCCAGAATCCACACCTGACCGGGAATTCTTTATCCTAGATTCCCCACGGGGAAATGTATTTATATCCCAAGGACAGTACGTGGGACCTTTCAGCTTTTGCAGCAGCATCTAGTGGAAAGAAATAGCAGTACAAGAGTTCAAAAGCTATCCAGACCTATTCAGGCTAAGATGTGAAACTCCAGTCATGGAAGGAATTATGTGATCTAAAAGAAGCATGTGTACTTGAAGTAACAAAAACCAGCCATTATTTCAGCAGGAATACTATTGGTTTTTCTGAGTAAGACAAGAAAAAGCTCAGTGTTTTGAAGTAGAAATAGAATTTAGCATCATACCTGAGTACGAGGCATATCTTGAAATGGAACATGTCCATTGGCTAATTCACATGCTGTAATTCCTACACTGTAAATGTCAGACTTCATGTTATACCCAGATAAATCCTGTGAGAGAAAGAGACCTTTACTCAATCACTAATGCCATTGAGCAGTGCTGACAAAAATAAAAGTGCAGGATTCTAATACCCTGTTATCTATATGGGATTATCTACAGCATGGATTGAAAAATTAAGTGTAATTTATACTAACCTGTCTCAGTAGTTCAGGACTCAGCCAAGGAAGCACAGATGTACTAAACTGTGGGAAATCATATACCACCTTTGACTTTTGTCCATTGTTGACTAAACTGTACAGATTGTTTAAGCCAGAGAGAGAAACCAGCCCATCCCCTGAAATCAGAATGTGGCTAGCTTTAATATTCCTGTAACATAAAGTGGTAAATTTTAGTTATAGGAATTACTCAAAGCATTACTAGAGTAGAAAGGCTTTCATATTTCATTAACTTATAATAAGATGTTAGTGTGCAGCTCTGTTTAGCAGATTATTTTCCTAGAAGTTCTTCACTCAGTATGAGTTGTCTTTTTAATACAGCCCCAAGAAAGAGCAGAGACTGGAGGGGTAGGAGGAGAGAGGAAAGGATCCTCTTTCCCTGAAAAGGGTATAAAGTAAGGAAACCCTTTCTACAACTCTGATTCTCTTCTGCTTCAATGAGACAAAGCCAAACAGATGTATAATCCCTGTAGGAACTGGCTTTAAGTAACGTATGAATACTGTTCTTGGTAAGCCTCTACAAACTTGGTTCTGCTCTATTACTGAAAAAAGAAAAAAAAAAATGGTTCTGCACTGTCTGATATATAACGTATAAAGAAAAAGGAACGAGACAATGCTAGCTGAAAATGAGTTTTGAGGCAAATCGAAATTCTTAATAAACTCAATGCTATAATCTGATTCTTAGCTATTGACATTCTCCTACCTGTGAATGTAGCCATTCTGGTGCATGTAATTTAATCCTCTGATTGCACCAAATAGAATATTCCCTATCAAAGCTTCACTCATTCCTTCAGGAAAATAAGTCTTCAGCAGGTGTCTAGCTGAACCTGGAAGTGAAAAGAGCTAGCTAAGCCTAACAAGTCTTGTTAAATTATTCCTTTGTTCTTGCTTCATTGTATAAGTTCATTAAGAGTGGCATTCTCATGGGACATCAAGAACAGTTACATGCATCCAGCAGGCAAAGATCACATTCCAGTCATCATCAAACCTGTACTCAATCTAGGCAAGTTTTCTGTTGGCAAAATCCAAAGTTGTATAAAGTCAAATAAGTTTCCCAATTACCATTCCTCATGTGTTGGGTGTTAGGACTAACTGCAGTTTAATGCAGTTCAAATACCAGTCTTCACTGGGAAAAAAGATTTTGTACAGAAGACTCCTCTAAAAAATGGTTTGGGAAAGCTTGTTTTTTCTACAAGACTGGAGATGCTTGAAGAAAAAACCTGTCATGGACCATGTGGCCAAAATTGTATTTACCTTTTTCACTATTCCAAAACTGCAGTTAACAGTTCTTACCATAGGCCATGAATGGGGAGATGACCCAAAGCCAACTACCAGCTGTAAACACTGTCCAAAGCGTCATTACATTGGGATGCTGGAAAAAGTGGGATAAAACCACTTCATTCTATGGAATTAAATGAAAGTGGATGTGTTAACCACAAGACAACAGTCTTAAGAGCATTAACCACATCAGTAATCAGGAGAAAGAACTGTTCCCTGTGTGAATTTATACAAACTTGCAGGTGATATACATAGCCTGCAATAAAAATGTAAATGACTGGCCTATAATTGCATTTGTCTGGAGTAAATCTAGTTTGCTCATAGTCCAAAGTTTTAGTGTTACATACAGAGTACAAAACATGTTTCAAAGAAAAGGCTGTACAATAATATAAGTATTTCTAAAACACTTGTCAGCTGTTTTCTTCAGAAAGCAACTGTCAAATTTACACATGCCTTGTGTTTATATTCTACTCCTTTGGAGGAAAAACTTGACTGAAATAAGCCATTACAAACACACAGGCTACATCTGTTTAGTAATCTCATGTAAATTCATCACTGTCTTCACCAGACTTGTGCAGAAATGCTGTTGCTTTACCTGTAAGGCTTTCAGATGCTCTTCAGAGCAATTTTCTAGGTCTGTGATCCTTACAGCAACTTGCATGCCTGTAGGTGTATGCCGTGCAAGGTAGATTGAAGTTAAGTTGTTGAACCTCCTTCCTGAAACCAGAAGTGGCTACCTTAACATTGGAAAATATAATAATACACCACAATTTCCTTCATATTTAGAGAAAATTTCATATTTCTAAAACTGCAATTAAAGCAGCATTGCCTTTTCTTTAAGGATGTTGAGAATTTAAGTAGTTGCAGCAAAATTAAAGCATGGCTCTGCTATTCTTACAACAACTTAAAGTGTTGAAACACTTTTTGGTATCAATTATACATCTAAATGAACAGCACTTTTAGCATGCATATTCACATGAACATATGCATGCACAGTAGGATTGGGGGCAGCCATCCTTAGGACAATCACCTTGGGCAGCCAAGTGACAGGACATGATGTTACTTAATGCTGTATTTATTGTCCACATAATACAGATTTAGAAAACTGACATGCACAAACATCAAGAGAAAAAAAAAAACCCAGGTAATTACTGATTTTTATTGATATCTTAAAATAGGGATCGCAAACCTGAGAAATGTTCTGCACTTTTCTCAACTAAAGAGACACAAGAATATTTCTAGTCAGCTGATAATACATTTTCCAACTTAGTATTTGCTGCAGTTAGTAATAACCTATTGAGAGCATGCATCTGCAAGCACAAGAAATATTTTAAGGTATGCTGATTTTACCTATTTGCAGCTGGAGTTCATAGTGAGAGACATTAGAAGAGCAAAATACCATTTCATTCCTTCCTGTAGATGGGGGAATCCAGGCTAGATCAGAATCAGCCTAAAAGTGAGGAAAAACAGTTCTCTAAATGACTATGTAATTTTAAACATTTACATGTTGATGCAGAAATATCAGTAATTAAAATGCTAAGATCAGGTCTTCAGGTCGTAACATACAAGCTGCTGCTTCTACCATTACACTGAGACTCAGTTTTATGAACTACTTGTTCTGTGCATGTGTGTTTGTTTTTAAACTGGCACAAGACTGAGAGTAATAGGTTGTTACCTATATGCTCCTTCCAGAGTGAAAGTCCCAAAGTACTCTGGTTACTTTTGCTATTAACGTTTTAAGAAATACCTCTAATAAAATTATTTTTAATCTGTACCAGCTTCATATTTAACGCTGCCAGTTAATGTTTCTATTTTCTCCGTACCAGGCATTCATGGATGCTGCTCTCAGATAGCTCTTCTGGTCTGATCGACTCAACTGGTGTACGTAGAATACAGGAACAGTCCTTAAGAACAGAAATAAGGGAATGTTACTGGAGTTGCTGCAATTTATTAAACACAGCCATGGGAAAACATCAAAAAGTAACCCCATAAACAGGAGTTCAGAAAGATTTCTGCTACAAGTCAGTCAAGCAAAAGGTTAAAAACCAGCATAGAACACATACATGGCAGATCTAGGGAGGAGCGATGCTGAACAGTCTTCTTCAGGGAAAGTCAATACAAAGACATTTAAATACCTCAGCACTGTGGAAATCCCCACAGGCAAGGCATTTCACCAGAACTTTTTCACATTAAGGTATGACTGGGTAACAAGGTACAAGAGCTAAAGGTTTTTAAATACAAACTTACCAAACAAGACATGGAACCGCTTTAGATCAGGGGAAAAGACATACACACCCATTTATCCTAGACAAAATAAAGTAGCAATGTAAAATTCTACATAAACCTGTGACAAATGTCTCTAATCAGAACTGTGAGGCATTCTGCTTGGTTAACACACACACAAAACCCCCCAAAACTACAGCTCTGGGAAAGCCTGCTTCTGTTGAGCCTTTAAGCAGCTTATAGATTTCAAACTCCATACTGGGGATATGCAATATATATTCAAACTCAAGCTTTCCTTTTTTCATTCATGGGTTTAGAGGTGTTATTACCACTTCTGAACAGACAACTTAATTGCAAGTTAACCGCTTAAGTGCTAAAAGTAAAACTGAATGGAATAATGAATTGCTGTCAGTTTGTAGGAAAAGAAATAATTGTCGTTTTAAAGGAGCATAGCTGTGCTAGTCAGATCTTGGCTCAGCTCTGTGCAGCTGAACTAGGTCACAAAAGAAAAACCTACCCAGAAGCAACTGCAATTTACATTTCACAAGTGAGAGAGGAAATACTATTGTAAGGGACTTGAGTAAAAAGGAAAACAAGGGGGGGGGGGGAAGAAAAAAAAAGATGGAAACCAACTGATAATTTTCACTCCACTTAGGGTACAGAATCAGCATTCAAACACCCTTATGTATCACAGTAGCCACTTTCAAAGTCCTCCTCAGCCATTATGTCTGATGCTTTGAAAGTCTGAACAGTAAGGAGACAGAGAGATGACTATCTCCAATAAGCATATCAAGTCTTCTGAAGCATAGAAAGGTTAATCTAAAGTTAAATCTAAAAGTTAATCTACTTTAGCTACAAGCAAGTCTTCTTCTGTAATGAGTCCTACCTGGTGGCTGACATAAGTCATAAAGTTTCATGGTAATGTGCAATTATTGCTTGAAAGTTAACTTTCAAAAGGTGAAGTATTATATCAGAAACTGATCATTTTGTTTATCAAGGAGCTAAGCTTGATTATATCCCACATTTATGTATGTTATGTAATTAAGGCAACACTTCTAAAATGCTAACAAGCTCCCATCCACTGCCAAATATCCCAGCCACTCCTAATCCTTAATATTTTTACCCTGAAAATCTGTTTGAAGTAAAGAAATACCACAATTTCTTATTAAATAGAGACAAAAGGAGATTCTTAATAAATATTGGGCACCTTCAGAGGATCAGGGCCTGACTTACCCAACTTCACTGAGGAAGCATGGCAGAGTACAAGAAAAGAATAAATGCAGGTGCTTCAAGATACTGTCCAGCACTGTAACAGCTGCAGCATCCTTCTCTTACCTGGAAAGAGATACCTCATTCCATTATACAAGATAATTTATTCTGTTTCTTGGAATATGAAACCACAAAAGCTAAGGTGAAGAATAGTGTCATAATAACTATATAAGTGAAATCATAGTAAAATTTGTTTAAAGGGGTATCACCAACCAACAGAATCACCCATGTTCCACGATTGTTCAAGTAACATTACAAATGTAAGATTTTTATTTTTCTTATGTAGTTTAACATTGCTTCCATTTTTAATATGGTTTTGGATGATGTCCCTACATAAATCTTTTCCCCATTTCCGTTTTTCTTTCCGTACCGCAGGCTTTTTGGTTTTTTGTCCTGCGGATAGTGACGGTATTGCATAGCTGAACTCGCACATTCATCCTAGCTTGGCGGAAACTTCAGATGCAGTGAGCGATATAGGGGAAGAAGAAAACCAGAAAAATATGCCTGTGAACAGGGGGAGTGCAGAGGTTCTGAAGCCCAAAGCCCAGGTACCGCGAACACGAACAGCGGTTCTGCTGACGCCGGGCAGCTCAAGTCTACTTAAGAGTTTGGAGCAACGGAGACAACTCTCGATCGTGTATCTCGAGTTAGATGATGCGTCCGTGACAGAAGTAACGGAACGCGAGAGGCCGACTCCCCGCGGCTCTCCCAGCAAAGCTCCTCATTGCTCCGTTACACCCGCACTCCGCGGCGAATTCCCTCCTCCCTTGCCAGGCGCGAGTTTAACGTTGCCCCCGCCTCCCCTGCCGCTGCCGGGATCGGATCCGCCGCCGCTCCCCTCAGCCGGCTCTCGAGCTCGCCATGCTCCGCTCCCCCCTCCCCAGCCCGCCCGGCTTCCCCTGTCGCCGTGCTAAAGGCGCGGCTTGCCCGGAACCCTGGCGTGCCCGGGAGGCCCTGGCAGGGCCCGCTCCTACCCGCCGCCGCCTGAGGTTGGGGTCAGCGGCCGGCGTGCCCACCGAAGCGATCCGCCAGCCCGGAACCCCGTCCCACTCCCAGCCCCTGGCGGAGCCGCAGGGGGTATAGCCAAGCGGCCCGGCGCATTGTGGGGCTCGTCGATTGCGCCGGCGGGAGGGCGGGCAGCCCCTCGGCGCCGCGCGGTGAGCTGGGGGCTGTAGTTCGGGGGCTGGAGCCGGGCGGAAGCCATCGGCGTCCTTCCTCAGTCGCTGATTTATTACATGCGGGGCTGTCGCCCGCCGGCCTCGGGCAGCGGCGGGGAGGAGGAGCGCCGCAGGGAGCGCGGGGCGGGTAAGAGGTGCGCGGCGGGTAGCTCTGTAGCCCCAGGGATGAGGTAGCGTACTGCCGGCTCTCTGCCGCACGAGTTAACCCCTTCGGTGCTGCGTCTTTCAGCCGCTCTCCCTCGGGGCCGTTCCCCGCTGGGCCGCGGCACCTCCCACGCTGCCCTGGGGAAATCAGGTGCGCCGTGCCGGCATAAAGAATTCTTGTTCCCTTCGTGTGTTGCAGCTGACGGAGCTCTTTTCACGGTGGTATCGCAGAGCGGTGGTACATTAAGCTTTATGCGTTTAATATGTGTGCTTAGATAGGAGTCGGATGGTAGGCTTTGGCTGCGCATGATGGCTGTGGCTGCAGGCGCGGTGGCGGCGTGACCTTCAAGGAGCTCCGGAGTTCCTTCCTGCCTCGGGAGTACCCGTGGCCGTATAGGCTCTCCTTGGAGGATTCTGTCACCGCTCATAAGAGGCAAAGCTTGATGACATTTTAGTTGTGGTCCTGCTTGCATATGGATTTGAGGGCAAGGAGGTGTTGGCTTCTGTCAGCTTTTTAAATCACATTGATAGGTTCGGATCAGCTGATTAAACTGCAATAAGACTATCAGTAAATGTCTTCTATTTTGTCAACCGTCCTAGTGAAAAAGTTCTATGTAGTGTTGCAACCTTCTTGGGTTTTGGTGTTTTTTTTTTTTTAATGCAGTCTTAGGCTGTGGGCTGTTGCATATGTGTTTGGGTTTTGGCTGTGTTTCAGTTACTGTTGACTGATTGCAAGAGTCTGATGCAAATAGTAAATAACTTTTCACACAACATTATGCTTTTTAGGTTTTCTTTCAGATACTTGTTAGCTTTAAATGATGTATTTCTGAGTAAAAATAGATAGACTTCTCTAATTACAGTTACACTGAAGCTAAATTGGGGGGAAATCGAATACATGAAATTTGTGAGCTCTAGTGGTGATGTCACCTATTAGAGATCAGTAATGTCAAGTTTCTATTATGAGTATCTGAAAATGTGGCTTAACGAGTAGAGTGTTGGAAAATCACAGACTTTTCTGATGGTGGTTTGCCTCTAATAATGGGCTTGAATTAATCTTGTGTAGTAGGAATCTTTCAGGAATGATAAATGTAATTCATTGATTATTTTTGCAAGAAGATACAAAAGTAGCATTTTCACAGAGTTGGTTACAAAAGAAATGACAGATCCTTTTATCTAGTTAGATTGCTTGTGATACTCTGGTGGCTGAGATCTGCCTGCTTTATTCTAATAAGTACAGAATTGTAACTGTTAAAATACTGGGCACTAGCTGGAGTGTATTTTAAGAAACTTAAGCTACTTCCTTGGGTGAATTCAGCTATTCATCAAATGGAAGTATTAATTATTTCAGTTAGCTTAAATGTTATTTTAGTCCACTTCAACTATATAGAAAACAAGCTTCAACTTTAAACGAAGCTTCTAACAACCTTTATAATGAAATAATAGCACATCACTTGCCTCAAAAATATATATTACTTTTTTGTACACTCTAGCCAACAAATGCTCAGTTAATGACAGTTCTTTATTTTCTGAAAAAAAAACCCCAAAAGATTGGTTCCCTTGTGATTGTAACATTACTATATGTATACATCATTGCTTGCAAGTTCCTCAGAAGAAAAAATTCTACCTGAAAGAAGTTATGTATACCTGTAGTAGTGTTATGAGTGTGCATTTATGAAATAGGATTAGGAATTGGTAAAACTCAATACTGGTATTTCATGTAGGTAGCCTTCATAGTTTCAAAGTTAGACTTCAATTAAGCGTATGCAATTTTTACACTGTGTACTAAAGGTATTGTAAACAACCTCCAAGTATGTAGGACTTAAAACATCTTAACCATGAAGCAGTGGTATTCAACAGTGTACATATATACTTAAAGCATATATACATGTACTTAACAGGTACTTTTGCCACTTATGGAAAGTGTGGGTTATTGCAAATAACTGATGGGGATTAAAAGTGAGTCTGGCTTGGCATAACTCTGGATAAATAGGATGAGGGAATCTTTGTGGCCAGCTTTATGACCCCCTTGACATTCATCATCCTCTAAGAAACGTTTGTGGCTTCACTTTTGTTTTGTTTTCTTACAGTTCCTTTCTTATACCACCTTATTTATGATTGAAGGTCTGTTACAGGTTTGTTTATAATTATTACACTTGTTATTAGGATTGTATTGGCATATCTTTTAAGTGATGTATTTTTTTTTCCTTACATGACAGAAACTCAGGCACTAAGTGGGTTTCTGTAGGGATAGTAATGGCTGAAAATAATAGGTCTGAAGCACACAGAAAGTGTTAATTGTGATAGACAAAGTTTGTGTTCACATAGATTTGGTTTTTGGTGTATAGTCCTTTGTCCTTCATCTCATACAATATGGTGTTGAAGGATTTGGCCTCTGCTTCTGAGCACTAGTCACAGGAATGTTTTGGCAGCAGCTCAGCATGGTCATGTTTGCTATGAGAATAGAACTGTTTTATTAACCTTGAAATGCAAAATATGTTTATTGTTATTAGCTGGCTTGACATCATCACAACTGCAGTGATAAAAAAAGTGCTGTGTTCATGACTTGATACTTCTTTTTTTTTTCTTTAATTGCCTATTTACATAGCAGTAAAATTTGGCATCCCAGGAAAATTGACTCATTCAGTTGGCCTCCTTTTGGAAAATGGATGATGCCTTCTCTCTTAATCACAAGTTAGAATCTTCTTTGCTTTTGAGAATTTTTATTGGCTGTGGCCTGATGTCGTGCAGCCTGTAATTGTACAGAGAAGCAACTCTAGTGTAGTCTTTCCATATACTTGTGAGAAGTCAACTCATGTATTGCTGCTCTCAACAAATGGAAAACAGGAGAAATAACAGGATATTTATGTTTGAGTTTTGATGTCCTCAGTACAGATGCCAGTATTTTGGATATGTTTGTAACTTTTTATGCACAAAGAAGTTAATGCATACATTTGTCTACAGTTTCCAGTTGCAAAAGCAACTCATTTCACTTTTCTGATGATTCAAATTTGAATTAGAGCTCTCTAGAGGTAGAAGGTCTTCAGAACAGCAGTCTGAAATAAATTGGCACAACTTGAATTGTTCAAAGAGGTAGTTACAAAGATAAGGCAGTATTTTTTAAGCTCTTATAGCCATTTCAGCTTCTCTAAGGCTTTATTCAATATTGCCTTTGCAAGTTAATCTTGGCTGAGATCTTCTGAGTCATTGAAGGAAAAATTAATAAAATCTCCTGTCATGTGGTCAGAAGAACTTATTTGTGTCTCTTTACTACTAAGATCAAACCATGCATTGAAATATCAGTGGTTTAATGGAGTATGTGTTTCCTGTTCTTTTAGTTTTAATTTTTCTAACCGATACACTGTGATACCTTATAAGTTAGTAGACAATTCATGTGTATTCCTGGTAATGCTTTTAACATGTTTTTCCAGCCCTCATTTTTTTCTTGTTGGTTATGCTTTCATTTTTGTACAGTTTTCATTGGGAGTTTTGTCAGGTCTTGTTATACCATGGATGAACAGTAAGAATATTGCTTGGGTCATAAGTGATAGCCCTCCACACTTTAAAAAGTACTTCTTGGTGTGAAGAGGCTCCAGCATTGCCTTTCTTTTTGAGTTTCTCTTTCATTTTCCATGCACTGATGATCTAGCAAAATTCAGAGCAGCTTGGATTCCATGAGGCAAATGCAAAAGGCCAGGGACTAATTCTCACTTCTACAGGAGATCTGTTTCTTAAGTGAGCTATAGGTATTCCTGGTTTTAGCTTACTGTTTCAAGCCACATGATAATTGAAATGTCGTTGTGGTTTAAGCCCAGCCAGCAACTAATTATGATGCGCTACTCACTCACTCCCAAGCACATTCCAAGTGGGATGGGGAGGAGAGTTGGAAAAAGTGTAAATGCCCATGGGTTTAGATAAGAATAATTTACTAAATCAAACAAATAATAATAATATGAAACAAAGAGAGGGCAGGAGAGAAGAAGGAATGAACTCTGCCCACCCCAAGGGAAAAAAACCAACAACACAACCCCAAGTGCTGCACAATACAATTGCTCACCACCTCATGACTGATGACCAGCCAGTACCCAGCAGCAACCAGGCCTCCCTCAGCTGACTGCCCCTAGTTTATATACTGAGCAATGTACTGAGCATTGTTTCTATTGTATGGAATATCCCTCTGGCCATTTCAGTTCTGGCTGTGCTCCCTCTCAGCTTCTTGTGCCCCTCCTCATTGACAGAGCATGGGAGATTGAAAAGTCCTTGATCCTTGATAAGCACTGATTAGCAACTAAAGCATTGGTGTGTTACCAGCATTGTTCTCATACTAAAGCCAAAACACTGCACCACACCAGCTACTAGGAAGAAAATTAACTGTATTCCAGCTGAAACCAGGACAAATGTAAAACACACATCATGGAATAAAATTTAATTTAGAGAGCACAGAAATACACAGATCAAGATAGGTAAAATGTTGTTTGATATTTCCATTTCTCTTGAGCTTTCCCTGAAGAAAGCCACCTGGGAGCACCAATCTTGTGTGTAGGCCCTTCTCCAGTATTTGAATTCCCTTTGGTTTTAGTATGTTCAATTAATCTGTAAAAGACTCAAACATCAATGGGAAATTGACATGTGAGGGAGTAGGGGGACAAAACTGCTAAGTACATCTGTGTGAATATAGTAAATTGACAGTTGACATCTTTATAAATCAAGTTTAAAAATAATACCTCAGGGAGTTTTCTGGTTTCTGTTTTGGATGTGTCTTTCTGCATGATTTAGAAGTTTCAATTTCTAGACTATTTTTTTATTGCTTGGTCATGTATTTTAAAGCCATGTTGTAAATTTTATGGGTTTTATCCAAATGTATTTAATTATAGTTGTAAGTTGCAGGAGAAATCTGCACGTAGGAAATGGTTTTATAGCTTCAGAATAAAAGGGTCATGGAGTCACTTTCAGGGTGGTACTGCACATTGTGTTAGCTGGTTGAAGTTCCAGAGAAGTAGTTGCCCCACAGCATACTAAACTAAAGCTGTGAGAAGCATTGGAAATGTGAGCATTAACTTTATGGTGTTTGGTTATCTTGCAAGTTTCTCCAAGGTTTTACAAATGAGGTTGCCCTTTCAGTTCAATAGCTCTGTGTTGGCCTGATGCTCTAGAATACTTTGAGCCAAATTATTTGATCTTTTTCCTTTTATTTTTCCTCTCTGGCTGAACTGTCATTGACCCGCAATAAATACTGTTTCTGCTTTGCAATACTGAGAAGAGAGGTTATCCAATCCTGAGAAGGTGTAACATGCATTTTCACATTATTAAAACTCAAACAAAAAAAGACATATTTTTAATGCTACATTTTACATGTAATGTGTAAAGTGGAAATTAATATTCTTAGGGTGATAGTACAGGGAGGAAATTCAGACTGAGACATTAATTTACCTGTCTCCTTTGAAAGAGTGATATTTGTTAAAGTTTTGCATTCTCCTTATTTCTAGATGATGGCTGAGCTGGGAAGTTTCTGAAGCTTTCATGAAATATACTATAGATACTTCTGATCAGTAGTAACCAAGATGAAATAAGCATGCTCTTAAATAGCAATCAATCTGGAGTATGAACCAGTCTACAGAAGTGAGCTGATGTCGGGTTTGTTAAGTGTCTCAGTGGCTTGATGGCTCTCATTTACTCTGTATTTAGACCAAAGCCATCTTTCTACCAAAGCAATAAAGGGACAGTGCACAATCTGACTGTAGAATGCTATTTCCAAAGAAGTGAACTGTGAAGAAAGGACTCATGAATTTTGATCACAGGGGCTTGGAGAGCATCTCTGGTAAGTTGAAGAATTACTGTTACAAAGCATGAATGTATCTTAACATGTTACAGAACACCAGCCTGAAAACAATCATAAGTTTCCCATTCTTTGTATTGCTTCTGTGATACAGCAAATGAACAAAACTGGTGAGTCCTTTTAACAAGCTTGTAAAATCAGCTTCCATTGTAAAATGTTGTTTGTAAAAATTCTCAGTGTCAGTAATCAACATTGGCATTTTTCCATTGAAAGTTACTGAAGATAGTGTTCATCTTTAGTGGAAATGTTGGAAAGAAAATAATTGTATATCTTCAATATGCAGTATTTTAGCAACTTAGAATTAGTGGTTCTTTGTGTTTTGTTTTGGTGGGGTTTTCCCCAAATAATTGTTAAGGAATTAAGCGGGGAGCTTGACACAGGAAGTGCTAAACTTCCTTTCCTGGATTTTAAGTATCATGTTTCTCAGAGCATGATTCTGTATCATAATAATGGATTTTTGTATTTGTTCCCTGATTTCAAGGCATTTTTCTGTTCATTTTTGTAGTTACTTTATTTACACCTATGTTCATTGTCAAACAAAAAGATAAGCAGAAGAGCTGAATTTCCTTCAGAAAAGGGAAGTGTAACTATGCCAAAGCCAATGAAACCTTACAAAATCACTAGTGGTAGAATGCAGTTCTGTAGTTTAGCTCAAAGAAGAGGGAAGGCTAGAAATGGAAACTTATTCCATACATCGTATTAAAGAAGTCAGAGGGAATCGTGGCTCAACCAGCTTTCCAGGAAGTTGTGGAGTCACGAGTGAGGAACTTGCAAATGTTAGAATGTAAATCAAATGCTGATTTGGTAAGTATTCTGGTAGTTTGTCCAGTATAGAATAATTATTTTCAAATTTACTGAAGGTTTAGAAACTATTTTACGGTATACAGAATGTATACAATAAATATGTGTCATTTTTAATAGAAGTATACTATTATTGGCATTTATTCACTTTCAGATGTCTGCTCCAGTGAGGATCTTCCTGAGGTAGAGTTGGTGAGCATGCTAGAAGAACAGTTGCCAGATTACAAGTTACGAGTGGACTCTCTGTATCTGTATGAAAATCAAGACTGGATTCAGTCCCCTGCCTGCCACAGCCATCTTCCTGAAATCTCTTCTCCAGTTCGTGATGAGGAGCCCTTCCATTACATGAGTGAGTATATCCCGGCCTAGGCTATATTTTTTCCAACCATTGGAGAAAAAACTGTATATATGAAATAAATAGTATTATAGGGGTCAAACCCAGAAAGCTTTAGACAGGTGGAAGAAAAAGCTGAGTTCAGGGGAAGTGCTTGTAGATCAGCAGTGCAGTTCTAAGGGCTGACCTAGCATGTCCTGTGAACTGCTGATCATTAGATTTCACACAGAAATAAGAGTGGAAACATGTGACAGTGAAAAGGGGCAGGAACCTAGAATTCCAACAGATTGGATGCATTGCAAGAAGTATGGGGTATGGAGCAGCTCTGTTTTCAGGAATATTAGTGAGGCTGTAGTATTTTTGATTATGTTTGCCTTGAATGTTTTTGGTCAGTGTTGCTTTTGAAATGCTTTTAATGGTTTCTTCTGGAGACAGAAATGGTGTGAATGGCAGACAGGTGGGTACTAGATCAGTGCTGATCACTGCCTTCCAGTTTTGGAAATACTTAACTTATCCTTAAACCTAGCAGATCCTAAGGAAGAGAACAGGCAGATTCCAGTCGCCTCAAGAAACCTTTGATTTATTAAAAATCAGATGTATAGAAAGCCACCAAAAGAACTGAACACTTACGTGCCTGTAGTTTCAAGTGTTTTCTTGTGGAAAGAGATGAATTCATTACAGTCACTTCAGAGAAATGATGAAGTCCTGTTTCTACCATGTATTGGAACTGTTAGAACAAACTACTTGGGAGAGTCAACTTTGTATTTATATACAACCTTGGTATTTGTAGACAACTGTAATGGTTACATTTTCCTTGTACATGCCACCTCTGAAAAGTTTTTGCTGTCAGTTGTGCTTTAAGCCTCTACCCAGGGTATATAGCAAGTAAATAAAATGCTACCTCCTAAGAATGCAGTATTTAACAATTTAAAGCAATCTTGTTACCAGTTGAACTTGCAGGCTTGGAACTCTTTTTTTTTTTTAAACTGTGGAAAGTATTTGGAAGGCCGCTTAATGGTTATTATTCAGTCTGATAATAATATTGAAAGCATAAATGATTCTCCTAGTTGCTCACTGGAAGCAGTTGCTTAGGCAATGTACTTGCCTCTAAGTTTTAATTATAAAGAGGTGGGATCTGAGTCTGCCAGTGCTGGAAGGAACTTTACATCAAATGTGGCTTTGCTGAAGCTCTCTTTCTGATCAACACCTGCCATTCAAGTGTGATGAAGCACAGAGCTCTGAGAGAAGGACCTTCAGGCAGTGTGAGCCTGCATTTCCAAATGAAGTGGAGGGGGTTTGTCAATAATGTTTTGATGAAAGCAGTCATGTATTATTTGGCAGTCAAGGTACTACAAAAAGTAGTGTCTTTCACCTAGTAAGAAGTTCTTTTTAATGATAGAAAATGTCCTGTGGAAATAGTAAACTGTTACTGAGAGTTTTTTGACCAGTTGCCATAAATGCTTTCTTGATATTATCATAAATGCGCTGTCAAAATAACGGCAATTAAGTTAAAAGATAACTGTTAGGCATTACATACAGAGCTAATTGCATCATTTAAGAACACTGTCATAACTGCTGAGGCGTATAAACTCAAGATAAATATGGCTTATGTGTCTCCTAGAAATTGTCCAAAGAGAATAAACGCAGTAATCATCATATTAGCTTACAGGGAGATACTGGGAAGATCCCAGACAAATACAGATATGAATCAAGATGTAGTTATAATCGTTGCTGAATAGCTTAGGTGAAATGTTAGGGAATAAATGTGACAATCATACTCATGAAGCATAACTTGGGGGTTTTATATGTATCTCTGCCCCTCACCATATTGGTATGGAAACATTTTTATAACTTTCCTAAAGAGAATGTTAAACTCATGGTTTGAGGGAATTTGTAGCTGACATCCAAGAGAAGAATAGAAAGCACCACCACCACCAACACAAGAGTTACTGTACTTGAGCTCCTCCTTTTTTTATGACTCCTGCTGCCTATTAGGTTTATCCAATGACCAGTTGAGTTCCCATTGACAGTGTTTTCAGTGAGGTGGAAGAGTATATTCTACTTCAACTGTGGTAGTGTAAGAAGCCCTGAATTACAAAACATCTGTCTTTGGAACTACTGTGTGTGTGAATAAAGGGACATGGCACAACAGAATAAGAATGTTAAGCAAAATGAAGAGTTGCTTGCAGCTTTCACTTGGCAAGGTGAGTGAACAGAGATTGCATGTGTGCATGTTCACAAGAGAGAATTATGACAAACTATGTATAATTTTGATCCTGCACTGTGAGAAAATAACAAAGGTTGTATATATATAGAGCTAAGTTTTGAAGCTGTTAGTTCTGTGATTTCATTTATCAGAGTAAATATATTTGCTTTGAATTTTAGGAGCCTACCTACCTGAGTAATCTTGTGTGTAAATCTGTATTAAGGTGACCTAGCTCTGGATAGATACTTTTAACTTGAAATCGTTTAGTGAGAGCAGTTACTGTAGGAGAACTGGCTATAATATTCTGCCTGTAATGGCTGAAACTTATGTATTTGCAGTGAATTTTTTTAATAGTAGTAAGCCAGATGAGTTTGGAGTCCCCTCTCTGCAACCAGTATCAGCAACCAAGCAGTACAGTAAAATTGGCTTCCCAAATGCACGTTATTCTACTGATAGATGAGTACTTTAAAATTTGTGAAGAGTTTCTGGTTTTGCCCTGCTTAGAAATACAACTAGTAAATGACCCTGCTGTAAGTTAAGAGCTCCTAAATAGTTGAACAGCATGTGTTGGGTATTTGTGTCTACTGATCTGATTGATAAAGTGTTTGTTTTGTTAGTATGAGTTCTTTTTGTGTTAAAACCTTAGTGAAAGAATTAAGTAAACCTTTTTCTTCTACATTGTTCTTTCTGCTCTACTGGCTTTCAAGACTGCAAGACGATTTCTTTGTATGCTGAAACACAACTTGGCTTTGTTCCTAGCATAGCCCCTTAGTGTTATGTTTTAAAAGGTTAATTATGGACATTATATCAAGGACATACATAGCTCATAACATCTGTAAATAAATTTAGCGTGCATTTCAGCTTTGTACTTCACTGTCTTATAACTAAGCATGCAGTTCTCAACAAGAACAAACAAAAGCTGTGAGCCAGGAGTACTGTGTATTCAGAGTATGAATCAGATTTAAATAAGGTAGAAGAGTCAAGAAATCTTCAGAAATAGATTTAGACCAAATCCATAGTAATCTAATTCTGCAGTGCAGTGATGGAGGAATTAGTTTCAAAACAGGTTAACTTAGACCTTCAGTCAAAGCAGATACTCTGTATTTCTTAAACTTGTATTGCTGCCTTCTTTACTTTCATAATCTTTATTCCATAAAGCAAAAATAGCAGATTTCTCTTGGACTTAGACATGGATAAGCATCCAGCACTTGCAAGTGAGATGTATAATTCTGCTCCTGAAGGAAATCATGTTTAAATTGTTCTTTAAAAGTTCTAAGAAAGATTTACTAGTATAAAAACTGTGTTTGCACATGCATTTATTTTTTGGTAGTGGTGGATACCTGCAAAAAAATCGCATATTTCCTTACATTTTAATTCTTTATCCTCATTTTTCTTTCCCCCTTGTTGTATCTTTCATTTCCTGTCACTCCAGCTCTTCTTGAACTTCCTTCCTCCTCCTTGGCTGGATCTCACAAATTTGCACAAGGTAATTAAGATTTCTCCTTTACTAGCATCTTCTATTTCTCAGGACAAAAACTAGAGCAGACCAGTGCTTTGTGTTTCAGCACTGTGTTTTGCTCAGAGTTGTCACAAATTCTTCATGCTTTGGTTATTTTTCACTCTGTTCTGTTTTTCAAATCCTACTTATTCTGAGTTCTTTAATAGATTTACAAACTCTTCTAATGTCAGTCACTCTTATCAGTAAGGTAGGATTTACATCTACATCTAAAATGCAGACATACATTTTCCCATTTCTTTTAAGCTGTTTCCAAGATGATTGAGCATTTAATACATTTTCATGATTAGTCTTTGGGGTATCCATTCTTCTTGTGTATAGATGTCACTAATGGAAGTTTTGTTTCAAGGGTTGTTGTCTGCAGGTGTGTTCAGCTATATTTGGGTATGCTCCAATACACTTTTCCCTCTTCCACAGCAGGTTTGATGATTTAATAGCTTAGATGTATTCAAAAAGTTGATCTTAAGAGATTTTTCTTCTTTCCCTAATTCCAAAGGATGTGCAAGTACCTCAGGTTTTAGCTAATATTGCTGAAAGCTGTAAATGTTCAATACTTCACTGTATCAGTCTCCCAAATGAGTATTGTTTCATATTTGTGAAGCTAAGATGCATTTTCATGGCCTCTGTTAGTTTCATTAACTAAGTAACTACTGTGTTGGTATGTAAACGTCATCCTCTGAGTTTTAACTCTCTCCCTTCCCAGCAGTTGTCTAGTACTTAAGCTACTTTAGTAAGTATGTTTCTCTCTTCTCAATTCTTGGCACAGATAATGTGGAGCAGAAAGCCTACACTGATGCTGACATGGTCAAACATCTGTTGGCTGAGGTATGCTCATCTATGTAATGCAATGTTAATATATTTGAGGACATGTACTTGAGGAAGAGCTTTTTCAGCTACTGGAAATTTTGGTTCCGTTATCTTCAGGAGCTGCTTACCAAACACATAGGTAATGAGAAGCTGCCCATTTAAATAAAAATCAGCAAAACTATGGTCACTCATGGAGCCAGTGAGTGTAAGAAAGAAACAGCTTTCTTCTGCTTTCCTGTTGTTCCTTTGCTTCTACCATGTCATTGCTATTCAAGTTGAGCAGCCTGTTCTGGAGAAGGTGTCACTTGAAAGACTACGGGCCTGAGTTAATGTTGCTTCTTCATATGATTTAACAGAGCCCATATAACATCTCCAGTACTCAGGACAAAAATCAAAACTGTCCCCAGGTTTGGTGCTTTCCCCTCACCCTGTTAACTGCACATGATTGTGGAAGAGAATGCTCTGTATTAAGAAACAATTATGCCTATGTTCAGGATACAAATAATGAAGCATTAGTCATTGTTTTAACAATGTTGATCCGTTTGAGAATGAAGGGGGATTTCGGAGTGGTGATTCATTAAGCAACAGCTAGAAAGATCTAAAACTACTCTGAATGTAAACCTTATCTGATCATAAGTAGACATCACTTCTCATTTTGTGAGCAGAAAGATCGGGACCTGGAACTGGCAGCTCGAATTGGACAAGCCCTCCTTAAGAGAAACCACCTGCTGACGGAACAGAATGAAGCACTGGAAGAG
Source organism: Agapornis roseicollis (assembly GCA_002631895.1). Taxonomy (NCBI): domain Eukaryota; kingdom Metazoa; phylum Chordata; class Aves; order Psittaciformes; family Psittacidae; genus Agapornis; species Agapornis roseicollis. The sequence continues at coordinate 49,367 of NDXB01013640.1, forward strand.
CAGTTAGGGCAAACTCTAGATCGAGTGAGTGATCTTCCCTTCCCCACCCCCACTTTTATTTTTTCTTTCCTTTTTTTCCTTTTTTTATTAATGATGGTAAGACATTGTGAAAGCACATAGTTGCAGTTCTCAAACTACAGAAGTATGCTTAGATGTCATTCTCTTAACTGTCATTGTTCAGTCAGCTTTTTTAGGCCAAGAATTGACTGTGAAGACTACGTATTGTAGTTACTGAGAAATTACGAGAATGTTAGGTATTATTATATCTACAGCAGGATTGCATCTTCAAAGTGTTTTGATCATCAGTCAGATATCCTACCATTAAACTAAGAATCTAATTATCTAAGTCAAAATAAGTAGCTGGTATCTGATATGACCTGCTACATAACAACTTCACAGGACAGGAAACAGCCGGAAAATGAGCTGTCCTGATTTGGGATGCTTACACCAAAAATAAATAGGTAAATGAAATGTAATGAAAATGAAATGTAATGAAAACTGAATTCTGCTCAAGGTCTTTTCTCCATCTCTTCAAGCACAGATTCTCGATCTAATCTTTTCTTAGTTTTTCTTTCTTAAAAAAGAATTTAATAGTTGACAAACAATAAAGTATCCCAAGTTTTTTAACCCTGGGATCAACAGATATAGTCTAAGTACAGTGAAATCAATTCAGCTGCTCGTATAAAACAGCATGCTGGTAATAAAAACATACTCATAAAACATATTTGTGATTAGCTGTAGGACAGCATAAACTTATGTATTTGTATAAAACTTCAGATATGCAATATAGAACATATCTAAATGAGATCTGTCCCTTCTCTTGTTTTTATTTGCCCTACAGTTCATTTAATGTATAGCTTGGAAGTTACAGTTCAGAAAAATGGTCATAATCAAAATGATAGTACGATAAAATGCAAACACATATTAAAGCAGCTGGAAAATCATTTTGAAGTAAATTGTTAAAAAAAGTAGGTTTTGTTGTCCATTCTTGTGTTACCTTGAATTTTCAGTCTTCCTTACAGTGTTGAAGTTACTATTTTGTGAACTTCCTATAAAATAAATAGAGGCTCAATCTTGTGTGCAAATAGAAATAAATTGATCGTGACCTGTGAGTTATTTTTAATCACATTGTAGACTGAAGCAATGCTATTCCAAGAGGCTGCATAATTAATACACTGCAATATTGTATAGCTGAAGTATATTTCACATGCTGGTGATCTTCTTTTGCCATAGGTTAACCAGCTGCAGCATGAACTGTCAAAGAAGGATGACCTGCTTCGTATTGTTTCAATTGCTTCTGAGGAGAGTGAAACAGATTCCAGCTGTTCCACACCACTTCGTTTCAATGAGTCTTTCAATGTACCACATGATCTGCTGCAGCTGGATGTCTTGCAAGATAAACTCAGAGAGCTGGAAGAGGAGAACCTTGCTCTCCGATCGAAGGTATATCCTACTTACAGTGTGTAACATCTGTGCTGGATATGAAAGAGATCAGGATGGTTAAAAAATCCATCATCTGGGTTTTTCTTGATGTGTATAACTGTTTTGTATCTCTGTACACAAATCATACCCAAATGCTTTCCTTCCACCCCCACAGCCTTCTGTTTTCTTCACTACTTGTCATTACCTCCAGAGCCCTGTAGTAGCCTTAATGCCCTTACGGTATGTGAAAGAATATGGGAACATATGTAAGGACCCAGCAAAAGTATATGGACCCATCAGGCCCTTAAGCTTCTGCAACTTGTTTTACTATAAATCTGATTATGATTAGTAGTGTTTTGGGAATTCCACTGTGTTGCCTTATGTTTTTGTCAGTCATTCAATTATAAGGATTAATAAGGTTCTACTCATATTCTTTTAAAGACTTGGTTTTGCTGATATGATTAGTCTCTGTATTTTAATTGGTCTGTCTTGTGTATAAAACATGAATACAGGCACTGTGCCTTTACAAGGATACAGACTAAATGGCCAGATAAAAGAATAGCTATGAAAGTCATGGAACCAACAGTTGGAGTTGAAAAGAGACTGCTATAATTCTGTGAGACAACATAATCTTCATTGACTTCAAATGGCCTTTTGTTTTGGTTTTTTTTTCATATGGTAGCATTATGTAAAGAAGTGTATTTGTCTCCATTTGTGTAGCTGTACTTCTACTTGCTTGGATAATCTTTAGACCCATTTACTAAGTGTTTTGATGAGTCAGTGGCAAACAGCCCTGAATAGATAAGACTTGCCTGAATCATAAAATCGTAGAATCATAAAATCATAGAACCAACTAGGTTGGAAAAGACCTGTAAGATCATCAAGTCCAACCATGACCCCAGAACGGCCAATACCATATCACTGAGGGCCTCATCTACATTTTTTAGGAACACTTCTAGGGACAGTGATTCCATGACTTCCCTGTTGCAATGCCTGATCATCCTCTCTTTGAAGAACTTTTTCCTAATATCCAATCTAAACCTCCCATCATCTTCACAACTGAAAAGGAAGAAGGGATTGTAGTATGCTGGGTGTTATTTAGACCTGTTGTGATACTCAGTCTCTGGCCCAGAAAATTTACAATCTAAATAGACTAGTTGGGGAATATGGAGAAAAGCGGTTCTGCTGAGATCTTTTCAATGCAATCAAAGATACGCCTAATATTATTCAGTTTTCAAGATTTCTTTGCCTTAAGAAGTTTCGAAGCAAATTCAGTTGCTTACTCTGATTACTGGGTATTGGTTTACTTTCCCTACCAGGTTACATGTTTCTGCAACATTTTTTGTATTAGAAGCAAGAGGTCAAGTTTTGTTCATCTTGTCTGTCTTTCATTCAAAAGACCCATGCAATTCAAGGACACGGGCCAGGTCCAGATTCATAGAAATGATAGAGGGGAGACTCTTCACTTTCAAGCATTTTAGAAATAAGAAATTATAACATCAATATATGTATAGCTAAACTGAAACTGAAATACCAATTATTTTCTTGAAGGCTTGCCATCTGAAGACAGAAACCATTACATATGAAGAGAAGGAGCAGCAGCTGGTCAACGACTGTGTCAAAGAGCTGCGTGAGTATCCAGGCTGTATCTTGCAATGCCAAAATGGTATTTTAAATACCTAGTGCATACAGCTTCGTAGTTATCACTGTAATTTATGCCAGTTATTCAAGTTTTGCTCTTTACCCAAGTGCAAAATTGTTTCTGTATTTCATCAAGTTTCACTCCTGACATCCGACTCAAGGTACGTGTACTCTGTTTAGAGAGAGAAAATGAACACAATATTTAATGTCCATTAGACTCCTGAACAGAAGACTACAGACACTGGAAAATCAACAAAACGCACTTCTTGAATAGAGCATTTTGCACAATTGACACTGAAATATATCAGTGCACAGACTCTTACATGCTCATTTTAGGTTACTGTATATCTACAAACACATTAGTTTATTTTTTAAATACATATTGTATTGTGAACCAAAGCATTTAAATTGATGAGTGCTTTAAGTTTTCTAGAACACTTGCCCATATGTGCTGTGGGGAGTGCTTATTTGCAAAGAATTGCAGCTGCTCTTATATAAATGCCTGTTAAGTATTCTGAAACAATAAGAAACAATCCTTTTTTGTGTGGTAACCTGCTGGTACAGGTTTTTTATCTGTAGTCATTTGATGTGTGCTCCTTCCTTTGTGCAAAAAACTTAAGCTTATATTTTAAGATATTTTTTTTTTCTGTACAACCACCATAAAGAAGACTGGGTTGCTGCTTGATTTTTCTTGTTCCAGATGACCATAAAATACTATGAGTTGATGCATACTTAGTTGTTATTCTGTCCCTCTGAGAAAATATATATCCTTTGCAAATAGGAGGTATTTCATGCAAGCTCTCCTATGAGAATATCTGTGATTTTTGTTTTATCTAATTCTGTAGTACATGTGGGCATCCTAGGTACTTTTGACTCACAGAAACAATCTTCTCTTGAAGTATGTCTAGTCAAAATCTGTATCTTCAGGAGAAAGGTATTTGGTTATGAGCTTAAATGTCCACAGCTCCATGGGCAGGATCTTGTTCTGCAGTAAACATGCGATGTACAATAACCACGAAATTTGTGGTATCACCTTTATGCAAGATTGGTCAAAATTAACATGATTTTGATACACTTCCAGGGCAAGTGTGAAAAGCCAAACTAACTGCATAAAAATATTTTGGCTTTTTGAGTTGCTTTGTCGTATCATTTGATGAATTGCTTGCTCAAAGCAAAAAAGAAATGGGAAATTGTATGCAGTAGGTCTTTGGGGAATAGATAGTGACCAGAATCAAAACCTAAATAGGTGTATGTTAATAACTGACATGGTCTGAGAAAACGCCTTTGCTTACAGGAAATGGTAGTTAATACCAAGATCAATTCAAAGGCTGACTTCTTCAGCATATTACCAATCTGGGCTTGTCATGAGTTAGTGTGTAACTCGACGTTTTTTACAGCAGCTTACCTTGGATTTTATTATAGTCATTTCATATACTTGTGATGTGTATTTCAGGTTCTATATAGCTCTTAATATGTTACACCTGCATTTGAAGTTACCTCTCTTTCTTCTCCTCCTCCTCACCATTTAACCCTTATGGATATTCAAAGACACCTATTCTTATGCACTATAAGAATAGTACATAAGAATTGATTTCCTAGAGTATTGGTTACATTGCAGATTGTTTACTTTCTCTGATCTTTTCTGGGTTTTGTGTTTAGTTTGTGTTTTTATCATATGTTAGTAAAAGCTCTCCATTAAATTACTTTTATATTTTGTAGGGCAAACAAATGCTCAAATCTGTAGAATAACAGAGGAATTATCAGAGAAGAGTGAGGAGTTAGTTCGCTACCAGGAAGAGATCTCATCCCTCTTGTCTCAGATTGTTGATCTCCAACATAAACTCAAAGAGGTAAGGGAATTCTGATGAAGAGTGTTTGTGCGTGTGTGTGTGCACACCAGTGCTTGCAGCAGGTGAAACTTGACTTGCAAGCCAAGGCGTTACACTGCAAGAGAGTGGCTGTTTCAGGAAAGTGTGACAGAGGATCAACTGGGGGAAATTGGCTGAGAAAATGATGAGCACCTCTTTGTGCTTTCAGCATGTGATTGAAAAGGAGGAGCTGAAACTTCACTTACAAGCTTCTAAAGATGCTCAGAGACAACTCACAGCAGAGGTACTTAAGGCTTATACGTATCTATATACACATTTATGTAAATGTTTGGAATAGGATACAAGAGGAAGAAAACTAAGAGAGAATGGGAACCACTGTTTTTTTTTTATTATGGGCTTTTGATTTTTCATTGTGATTGGAGTCATATGATTGGCACAAAAGAATAATTATGTAAGTCTGCACAAATACTTTTGTAGTTCAAAGGAATATGAAATGCAAGGAATGTATTTCAAGTAGGGTGGTCTTACAATTCATAGTACTTATGAGAAAAAGAGCATTTTAGTATATTAATATGCCTGATGATATCAACAATACTGTAGCTCATTAGATTTTAAGGAAGTTCTCCTTTTTTTTTGCTTCGTTTGCATCAGCAGTTAATGCATTTGCAGAGTTTTCTGATGCATTTTCCCATACTTTTTCCTCTTTTGGGTCTTAATCTGGACTTCATGCTTCACCATTAAAACTGGTGCAGGTGCTATGCTAACTATTGTCCATTCCAGATGTTGGCATGTGCCATGCCGTTGGAAATGTATTACGGTGTTGAATCAGTTGTTACAGGTTTCTGTATGAGTAAATTAAGTTTCACTCTGCCTTTTCTTTGAAGGTTTCTGGCATCATGTAATGGTCTCTCTTCTCTTTCAGCTACATGAGTTGCAAGATCGGAATGCAGAGTGTTTAGGGATGTTGCATGAATCGCAAGAAGAAGTGAAGTCGCTACGTAGCAGAGCCAGATCTGTTGCTTGTCTCTGCCACCCCCAGTCATGTGGAGCATTTCTTGTGGTAATAAATACCGCTAGTGTTGTATGCACATATGGCCTGTAGTAGCATACAACTATATGAGTAAAACAGCCGTTACAGGAGCTGCAGCAGTAGTAGGCAATGTTTTTTTTAATTGTATGTATTGGGGAAACTAACCATTCACTTTACACATTGTGATATTAAAATTATTTTTCCTTTTTATATGCCTTTTCTATTAAATAAGGGAATTGGCTTGTGCTACAGCTAGTGCTCAGTTTAAGCAGTGCTCTTACACTCGTAGCTTATCTTAAGAAACCAACAGAAAGAGTACCAAGAAAATGAGATGTTGCTAACAAGACCTGAATCCATGCTGGTAACACATAGGTATAGTTATGGTGAATAACTACCCCCAAGTCCTTCCTTCAGAGACCAAAAGATTTGTTCAAAACATACTGGTAACGGTGATACAAATGGAGATTTTTTGGGAGTATTTTTTAGAGGAATTTTATGCTGAAATAGTGAGGGGAAGGACTTCAGTCTAGTTTTGTCAACTCTTCTGGTATCCGTTTTTCTCTAGGATTCTCTTGCAGCAGAAATTGAAGGGACAATGCGGAAGGAATTGAGTCAGGGTGATGAATCTGTTCTCTCCAAGCAAAAGTATGTTTTCAGATCTCTATGTGCTGTTTCAGTATTTTTCCATATGCTTGTATTAAGTAAGATGAAACTGATTTCTGGAAATCTATAGAAGTGAATATTCCCTCCATAACAATTTTTCTACCTAAAAAAAACTTTGTAGTATTTGGTAATCTTTAAAACTTTGGTATCTACTGTTCTTATTTGATTCTGTGAGGAAGCTGGGAATTTGCTGAAAGGATGTTTTTTCATTCTTTAATTTGTGAGATTTTTGATGCAAATTCTCTGAGGCACAGCACTAGTTTTATCCCTTTTAATACTTATAGAGAAACTCTTAGGCAAATGAAATTATAGGTGAAAGAGGCATAATGATTTCCAAAGCCCTGAAAACCTCTTACTTCTGAGCAAGAAGTAATAAATGGTATATATGCTTCTGACAGAATGTAGATATTAAATAAATCAAATCTGTGCTCAGATAGTTTTCAACAATGGTCCAGGTCTTTCAGGTCAGACTAAGTGGTAATTCTGATATTTAGTAGAGTAATGGTACTGAAAACATGAGTGTCTTGGGCAATCCTGTTTTTCTGGGCTTAAATCTTTTTAGTCAGGTCTCTGCAGACTTACGAAACTCTGGTTTTCAGAGCTTTTTCTTTATTATATCTTTTCAAAAATTAATATGAAAACCACATTTGTTTGCTTGTCTTTTCTGCAGGGATCAACAGAAACGAGTATTTGACACTGTCAGAGTTGCTAATGTCACTCGTGGCCGTTCCGCTTCCTTTCCTGCCCCATTGCCAATCCCTGGATCTAATAGGTCAAGTGCTGTTATGACAGCAAAGCCCTTTCAGTCTGGCATACACCAGTTGGAGAGCCATGCACGGAAGACCCAAAGGAGCAGCTCTGAGAAGAATTTGAAGTAGGAAATACAGCCTGTGACCTTCTTTCTAAACTAACTGATTCAAAACTAACTCCAGAGTGGAACTCTGCTGTGCAGGAGAGAAATATTTAATGGTCTTAATATCTATTATTATTTGACGTTTCTCACAGAGACACTCGTAATCCTGGCCAGCCGGGAATCCCTGGAGACAATGACTTAGTCACAGCTCTGCACAGGCTCTCCCTCCGTCGTCAGAACTACCTGAGTGAGAAGCGGTTCTTTGAGGAGGAATGGGAGCGAAAAATGCTTTTGCTGGCTGATCAGAAAGAAGGGGCTAGTGGCTGTAGCACACCCACAGAAAGCTGTTTTTCCTTGGGCACAAACTCAGAAGTCACGGATCTCTCTGCCACCTCCAATAACCTCCGTGTTCTCCTACCAGAAAAACTGCAGATTGTCAAACCCATTGAAGGTAAGAGGATGGTTTTCCTTCTCTCACCAGCAGACAAGGATTTTATGTCATTTTGCCAACTAAGTCGTTGTTGGTGTGTGCATAGCTAGGTATGATGTGCAGTAAGAGGAAGTAGCAGTATATGGTAGGCTACTTGCCAACTGGCTCATCGTATCACTTTCTACTTGGCTTTTTTACATGGTGCTAAATGCTGGGCTTTTTCTTGGCACTGCCATCCAAGTGTGTCATGTCTACCACAGTGTTGACACCAGTTGGCTGGAGTTGTTCTGATCATGAATTCACTTGGAGCACTTTGTGCAGTGTCGTCAATAGAAGGACATGGAGCTCTTGGAGCAAGTCCATAGGAGGGCCACAAGGATGATCAGGGGACTGTAGCACCTCCTGTATGAATTGACAAGCTGAGAAAGTTGGGGCTGTTCGGCCTGGAGAAGAGACGACTCTGTGGAGACGTCAGAGCAGCCTTCCAGTATCTGAAGGGGGCCTACAAGGATGCTGGAGAGGGACTCTTCATTAGGGACTGTAATGACAGGACAAGGGGTAACGGGTTCAAACTTAACAAGGGAAGTTCAGGTTAGATATAAGGAAGAATTTTTTTTACTGTGAGAGTGGTGAGGGCACTGGAACAGGTTGCCCAAAGAAGTGGTAAATGCTCCATCCCTGGCAGTGTTCAAGCTGAGGTTGGACAGAGCCTTGGACAACATGGTATAGTGTGAGGTGTCCCTGCCCATGGCAGGGGGGTTGGAACTTAATGATCTTAAGGTCCTTTCCAACCCTAACTATTCTGTGGTTCTATGAATTCTTGTAATTCAATAGAATAGTGGGTAATGGCTCTCTGAGAGTTTTCTCTTTTGCCTCACCAGGATCTCAGACCCTTTTTCATTGGCAGCAGCTTGCTCGACCCAACCTAGGCACCATTCTTGACCCAAGACCAGGTGTTGTTACAAAAGGTTTTACCCCTTTGTCTGGTGATGCTGTGCATCACATCTCTGACTTGGAGGAAGATGATGATGAAGGAGGAGGTATAACATTTCAAGTGCAACAGTCCATCCCAGAGGAAAAGAAATGTACAGCGGCAAAGCCAGTGGCAGGGATTTTCCTACCACCTATTACTTCAGCAGCAATACCACTCACTGGTAAGAAGCATGGTTAGTGTTTTTTCCTCTTTTTATTTCGCAGTGTTTTCTTCTCAATGGAAAGCATTTGACCTTGTGACAGTGCTGTCTTTGCTGTCTTTGTGCTTTATTAAACAAAAAAAAATAGCAGGGATAATAACATTATCTTAAACTTTGCTTTGATTTGTTCCTATCTGTGTTTTTACCCTCAATGGATGAAAATTCTCCACATTGCAGCCTCGAATCCAGGGAAGTGTTTGTCTTCTACAAATTCTACGTTTACCTTTACTACCTGCAGGATCCTTCACCCATCTGATGTCACTCAGGTTACTCCCAGGTAAGATGACTGCTGCTGTCCTCAATGTTGCTACATAGGCTTAAACAATTGCTTTCTGGCTTTTGATATGTAGACCAGTTTTAAAAGTTACCAAGGCAGCTAGGCAACGTATCAGATGTCACGCATACAGGCAGTTGTAATAAAAATGGGAAGTTTGAAATTGAGTCCTTTCCAATTCTGTCTTTTTTCTTTTTTTAACTAAGTTATTACTGGACATCTCTGTTGATACTTTGTCTAATACAGTCTATTACCTTCTGACCACAGAAAGTAAATTCATTGGTACTTAGACCAAAACCTTTTTGTTAACCTACTATCTTCTAAGTATTTTGCAGAACTTTAATACAGAGTCTACTAAAGCTGAAACTGTCACAGTTAATAGCACTAGTTTAGTTTTTCTCAAGCCTTCTGTATGCTAAAAGGCAAATACAGACCAGAGCAGGTATAAAGGTGTCTAATGTGCATCTTCTCTGTTTCATTCTTACTTTATTTCAGCTCTGTGGGTACCCCATTTTCACTTGGAAGCAGTGGCAGCAGTATTGGAAATCCAGTAGTGAGCACTCCAACCATTTCTTACAGGCTTAGTATCGGAGAATTTCTCACCAACAGAAGAGACTCAACCACTACATTCAGCAGCACAAGAAGTCTGGCTAAACTTCTGCAAGAGCGAGGCATCTCCGCCAAGGTTTATGATAGCCCCATATTAGAAAAACTGCCTTTGCTTCAGCCCCCTCGAACTCTCCCCATTCCTTCTACTCCACCAAATTCTCCCTCGCACTCACCTTGTCCTTCCCCTCCACTGTTTGAGCCTCGGGTGCATCACTCTGAAAATTTCCTGGCTTCTCGACCAGCAGAAACATTCTTGCAGGAAATGTATGGCCTGAAGCCCTCCCGTAATGCTCCAGATGTAGGCCAGCAGAGGATGAACCTGGTGGACAGGCTGAAGAGGCTGGGTATTGCCAGGGTGATCAAGCCCCCTGAAACACAGGACTGCAGGAACAATCAGGAGCCAGAGGTTAGCTTGAGGAGGCAGGACTCAGCTGTGTTTTTAAATGCAGGTACCAACTTAATGGCAGGACTGAGAAGAAACCAGAGTCTTCCAGCCATGATTGGAGCATTGGGAGCTCCAGTTTGCACACAGTCATCAAAAATGGATATCCTAAAGGAGGACTGACTGGTCTGAAAAATTACTGACTTCTAGCATAGTAAATATGAAAGGAAAACATCCAGTACAGGCATCATTAGATGTGTTACAGAAGAGTTGGGGAAGGCATGTGCATGTAAAAGATGTGGGAGAGAGAAGTGTTGGGATTGAGGACTAAAAGAACATTGTTTAGGTTTGAGGAAGAAGGCTTTTGTGGAAAATAAGGAAGAAGAAACCAAAGCTTACTTTTGAGGCCACCTTCAGCATCTGTCAAGACTACTATAGACATTCTCAGTGTTTTAACTTTCTAAACTGTATGTGTAAGATGTGTCTTACAGGTGCTGTGCTATTTTTTTTGTTTCCCCACCATATGGCCATAGATTTTATTAGTTAGCAGCCAGGCTGTATCATTTAAATGTAACTTTAAGATAGCAGTCAGTCTGACCAGCATTTTTGGTCCAAGTTCCTCTCTGTAGAAAACAAATATGAACACTTGGATTTTACTGTCTTTTCCATTTCAGAAGCTGTACTCTTTTAAACTCCTCACCACATGAAGAAGCCAGGAGAGAACCTATAGCTCTGTGTTAGAAAACAATACTTCTGTTTACAAACACAGGAACTGGTGGTCAGGATTTATATTTTGAAAGAGTGAAATTGTACTAGTGAAGTATTCACAGAAGTTGATTTCTTTCCAGAGCACACAGAGGAAGGTGCAATGAGTAAGGATTAAGACAGTATGTATGAGAGTGAAACCTTCAAGCTAAGAGATCTTTCCAAAGTGTGCTGTGCATCTTTTAAATGAGTGCATTTTTGCATGCACACAAAAAATTCTCAGGCACATTTCAGTGTTGCAAAAGGATATAAAACCTTGGTGCTTGATTCAGGGCTGCTTTTATTTTACATAAGCAGAACGCATTTACTGTAAGACAAGCATCGGAAATTCAGTATCCTGACTCTTCTCTTGACAGGTAGGCATGACGTGTATTTGTGAGTTCTGCAGTAAACTTCATGCCTTTTTAACTCTCTTATTTCTGATTTTAGGCAGGATTTTGTTTAAAATATTTCATTCAAAGCAAAATGTACTATTTTGTATTTAGAAACAGGAAGATGAAGGCTAGCATTCTTTCTAATGAACATGGATTTTGTCTGCATTGAAATGTTTTGATGACGGAGAGTGGTTCTGAACCTGTTTCTGAACAAAGCTGAGGCAGACTTTCGATGTCAAAAGAGAAGTCCATTTTGGAAATCTGATCTCTGAGTTGTAACCAGCAAACTGTTACTGCCCTGCTGCTTTTTTGATTCCTTCCAGTCCAAGGTTCTGAATAATCTACAATAGATTTATAGTGTAACTTAAAGTTTCCATACAATTAGGTAGAATGGTCAAAATTTACCTCACTTGTTACAGTGTGTGTGGGACATAGCTGGTACCTGTGTGAGTGTGTGGTGTGAAGCATCAGTATAATTACACTGATCTACATTAATTGTAAGGCACATCCACCATAACAGGCACCCTTGTTGTTGCAGGGTTGCGTGGAGTAGGGCAGGAAAAGAAAGCTTCTTTACAAATTCCCTATAAACCAGGTTATGTGGCCTTTCTGCTTGCACAGTTCTATAGAGCTTGTGATGACTCTTTTGATACAACAGGTTTTTTTAAAAGGAAAAGGAGTAACCACTTCAAACTCGCACAGGAATTCTTAGCAGAAACTTGTCTTTCAACAGCGCACAGAAATATTCAGGAACTCCTGGAGTTGCCTTTTGCTGTCTAAGCAAAACTTTACTCTTGTAAAAGGTGAATTTTATTTAACATATTATATACGGGTTAATTCTGTTTTTTAAAGGAAATATATTTAATTTCTTCATGTAAGTATTTATGTTTGTACCTACTTAGCTATGCATGGGGTCTTGCCTGGGTAAATAAGGTAAGAGCGAAAGGAGGGGCGGTCGGCAATTTTGCTCTCCCATGAACCAGGACAAGTATGTCTGTGGTGTGTTTGTAACTCTAGGGGAACAACAGGAATGAGTTAACAAGATTAGATAGGTTGGTATCAACAGGGAGGTGTATAGTGTGTCAAAAGTAGGTCCATTTTATGTGTGTATATTATAGGAATATATGTAAGTTACAGAAAATATCTTGAAGGTATTACACTGTGTTTCTAGCCAGCTTCATTAGGTAGCTCCAGCCATTGGATCATTCTGTGTGTTATCAGCAGAAGTAGCAAACCAGCTAAATCAGAATTCCTTTGGCGGACCAGGTTTCATTTAAAATGAACCTAAAAGCACAACAATTTAATGCATGTTTCTCTCTGGGACACTTCCATATTCCATAGCCAAACAGTATCAACTGGTTCAGTTCAAATAATACCATGGAGTTGTCGAGAAGGATGTTTGGTTGCTGTAGGATCATGTATCATCAGCTGCTTTACACCAGGGAAGAAGAAAACAGAAGAATTTTGTGTTTGTGTGTTTATCCAGTTGGTTGATGCTGCAGTGCAGTGCTGTTGAAATTCTGTCATGTGTTTGTACCTTTGGATGGTCACATGCATTTTGTACATAGAGTCATGGTCTGGGTTGGAAGGGACCTTCAAAGGGTATCTAATCCAACCGCCTTGCAATGAGCAGGGGAACATCTTACATACATGCTTAGCTTGCAGCAGCAGGGAAAATTGGTACTTCTTCCAAGTTTACTGCTTTGCACCACAACCTAGAAGATACCTTTTTTGAATAGCATGCATGTTTCTGAGAGCATAGTAAAAGTTGCTGTCATTCTAGGAACTGATTGCCTTCTGTTGCCTCCCCTAAGAGAGGAGACAAAATCATATGACTTAAGATAGCTGATATCCTGCACAAGTGTGATTTTGTTCAGTGGGAGGTAGAATTAGGAGTGAAGAATTGCATTTCAGAAAGGTTCTGTTGTTACCTTGCAGGTCTGAGACAAAAACAGATACTAGAAAGGAAGGAGTTACCTTTGTGAAAGTTTCAAGAGACAAAAGGGAATTCTTGTAGTATTTACCTTTATTCAGATTGGCTTAAACCAAGCCCAAATTTAAAGCTTTCTAGTTTCACTGGTTTTGATAAACCCAGTGATGCCTGCAAGCTCAGAGTACTTGTGGTCAAAGTTAAATGTCTACTGGAGTCAAACAGCAGCAGAGAGGGAGGGAGAATATTGGGTTTAAGCCTAATTTGGCTGTTACATGAAGGGATTACACACAGTTTTTGAACAGCTGGAAAACTTCATGGTGTTTTTTCCATCTGCTTTTTGCACTTAACTGTTGTTTCACAGTGGAATATAAATTTGGTAATAAACATGTATAACCTGTCATTTTTCAGTATATTGGTCATCTTGTGTGGTTTGTTCTAGACGTTACCTTCTATACTGCAGTGTACTGCAGCATAAACCTAAAACTAGGTCTTTTGCTGGGGGGGCTAAACATTAATGATTGTTGTACATGTGCTTAGTGAATTGGTATCCGCACAAGTGGTGGCTGTAAACAGCTGAGAAATAGATTGACAAGCTTGATCAGGCTGTTCTGGGCTGTTTGCTGTTGTTTGTGCCTAAGCAGTTACAGGTGACATGCAGTACAAGCTGTGGTCTGACTGTGCAGTAAATGTGTGATGCATAAAGCTAGAACAGAACGTTTAGAGAGTACCTTCTGCTGCAGTTTGAAAAGCCTTTCACTTGAGAATGAAGAACTTCACAAATGAAGTTAAGCTCAGCAAGCTTAAGAGTATTTTGAATGCAAGCCTTTAATGAATGTATTCATCTTTGCTGGTACTTTGGGGGTTTGTGTGGGTGGGTCGCGTTTTGAGGTTTCTTTCTCCTGTTCTTTTACAGCAGATGATATGTTCCTTTAGAATTATAGATAACACTAATGTTTTTCCATCTGAATAGCCGATGTTATGTCAGCCATCTATGTTTGTGGTAAAATGGGGGTAGAGATTGAAGCCAACCTACTTACCTTTGAAGATTACTTCCCTCTGTGTAGGTCTCATTGAAGTTCTCTTGGCACAGAGGGGCCAAATTCTTGCTAGTCATGTCAGCCAGAGGCTGTGCCTACCACCTGCAAGCACAAGGTCCTGCGCTCACATTTCAGGCTGGAAGGTTCTGATCATTTTCCTCAGAACACTCAGTTTCTGCAGTGGTACAGAATGGGAACAACATTGATTTGCAGTTAACAGGTTATCTGAATTAGTGCTTGCTGTAGTCATCTATGTGCATGACATCTCAAAGAACCAAGAATCACTGTTAATCCCATGGTAAGTATCCTGTATTTACTTACTTGTCTGACATGAGAAGAGGAAGGTCTTGTGCTCTTATCAGACTGAAGTAGGCTTCTTAGTTGTGAAGCTGTTCTTAACTGAAGCTTATGAGTTGGACACCTTGAGGAAGCATTCTCTTCCCACTGTTCTCTGAAACTGTCACATCTATAAATGGTCGGGCAGGATCAAGCTGTAAGCTGAACACCCATCCAGAGCTGGGTTGCAAGAGATGTTGACCAAGTTCCCCTCGCTAGCAAATAGGCAACTTACTTATTTACACTGTTTCCTAGTATTCACTGTACTTATGCACATGAGAACTTCATGTGTTTACAGTTGCATTTGCATGTCCTCAGGACAAAGGCCTGTGTTACCAACTTGATTAACTGACATTACAGAAGCGTGCCCCACAGTGGGGAAGCCTTATGGCCATAGGCAGCTCCATGGCACCAGAGGAAGGTTCAATATTGGTAGATCTGGGATTTCTGGCTGTGTGCTCTCTCTCATCAAAGCTGTTCATGGTGCATATGAAAACTAACACCAGAATCCAGGTTCCTGCTGAACTCAGGACATTTCAGCTGTCCTGAAAAGCCTGAGCCTGAGGAACACAGTTGGCTGTCACTGTATAAGCATGTATAAGCTGTGTGAGAATGTAAGAGTTTGGAGAGGGCTTTTTTTCCCACTCGTTGTCCAGCACTTTCCGTGTAGTAAGGAGAGTTGTAGCCCCTTTGAAGATGCAGGAAAGGAGCTAGAACCACAAAAGCTCAGGTGTAGCTGAGAAAGGTGCAAGGAAGAGCTTCCTGAGAAAACAGGTTTACTAAGCCACCTAAGTCAATGGGACTTTAGCAATTCCAGAACATTCTGGAGTGATTCTGCACAAATGAAGCTTGGAAGTGCCTTGAATTCCTTTCTGGTTTTCCTTTCAGTTGGTGACACTGCTAAAAGAAATACTTTTGACAGTCTCCCAGGAATAAGGGCCTTTAAGCAGCAATTTATACAAGTGAGAAGTGACTACAAATAAGGCCTTTTGTATGGGCTGTGGAGCCTCCACTTGAAGATGGCTAAAACACTTGCAGTTGAGCTCTCAGTGTCTAGATAGCCCAAGAGAAGCTGTGCTTTTAGCAGAAATTCCCAATTTAATTGTAAAGATGGAAATCCCATGCACTGCTTTTAGCTGGAATAGTTGATTTTCTTCACAGTAGCTGGTGTGGGCTCAGAGTTGATAACACACGGATGTTTTCCTTACTGCTGAGCAATGCTTACACAGTCAAGGCCTTTTCTGCTTCTCACCCCACCAGCAAAGTAGGCTGGGAGTGCACAAGGAGTTGGGAGTGGACAAAGGTGGGACAGCTGACCCAAAGGATATCCCATGCCATACGATCTATTGCATTGATGATCTTAAAGGTCTTTTCCAACCTATGATTCTATGTCATGCTCAGCATATAAAGCTGGGGGAGTAAAAATGAAGTGGGGGGACATTCAAAGTTCTGGTGTTTGTCTTCTCATTAGTAACCATTACAGGTGATGGAGGCCTGGTGTCCTGGAGACGGCTGAACACCTGCCTGCCACTGGGAGCTGGTGGGTGAATTCCTTGTTTTGCTTTGCTTGTGTATGCGGGGATTTTAATTGCCTGTTTGTATTTGCTGTATCTTTTTCTTTGTGGTACCTAGGGAAAAAGTTGTCGATGTGAGCATGCTGTCAGTCATACGCCTCTGAGCTCACAGTCTCTTGCCTCAAGTTTTGTCAACCATGCAGCCCAACAAGGGTCCAGCCTCTGCCTCTAAGGGAAAGGGAAGTGTGAAACCTAACCCTAACCCTAACCCTAACCTCTTCTTTCGACCAAACTTTAGTTCAAATTCTTAATAGAGCCAGTGGTAACGTTTTGGGGGTTTTTTCCTTGGTGGCCAGTAGCTCCCACATCTTTTCTCTCTGATTTAAGACCGAATAAGTTGCTCCTGTATCCATTAAACTTCCACTTTATTTCCTCTGGTCCCTAGTTTTAATGTAACTAGTGGATCTGCTAGGAAAGATTCCCCACGTCTAGTTCCAGTTCAGTCACCAGAGCCACCCCATGGCTCTCCTCCCGCCCCCAGGGCAGTCTCACTTCCAGCGTCCAAACTCCCCATAGCACGCACACCAATCTGCTTCCACAGAAGAGCCCACAACCCTTCCCCCCTCCCCCCCCAATCCGACATCCCTCCTCCAATGCTCAAACACAGGGGCTGCGGGAGCTCCCCTCCTTTTCCCCTTGGTTTTCCCCTTCACCCCATCCCCATTCCCCCCCTAGCAATGCTCTGCATAATGGAGCCCAGGATATATTTCACCTTCTCTGCAGAAAGCACACATTGCTGTCTCACATACAACTTGATGTCTACTGCATTCCCCAAGTCTNCCCCCCTCCGCACAGTTGCTCACCCTGCTCTGCAGGGGTTACAGATGCTGCCCCTGCAACAGCACTGCTGCTTTAACCCTTTCTTAGCTCTGAATATGAATGTGCTGCTTGTTGCCAGTGACAGCAATCTCTTGCTCCTTACCAATATCAGATAGGACAGATGCAGAGGGTGCTCCTCTCGGCGGTCCCTGTGATAAATGATTTTCCAACCTGTCTTCCTGATTACTGCTTTTTAACTTTAAACACCTTTCCCTGATATCACAGGCTGAACCACATCTCTCCAGCTTAACTTTCAGCTTTTCCCTGTCCTTTTCCAAAGCCAAAATTAAGGGATCTGGCGGAGCTATATTAATTCTGCATTCAGGCTGTCACTCCAGGTGGTTTCTTAAAGTGAAAAACATATCTGCATACATCACTCCATCCCATTTTCCTTGCCACCTCAAAACAACATTAATTGTAACAATGTATTAGAGTTCAGAGTTCCATTTTTAGGCCATTTTTTTCTGATCTTCCGAAGTACACAAAGGCCACCATCGGTTACAGCATTTTACCAATGTTTTCTTATTTACCGAGCCCCCTGGAGGCCCTCCAAGTTCTTTCCAATGTGCCAAATGCACCCTAAAGGACTCCTTTTCAAGATCTCTGCACTCTGTTGGTTTCCCATTATCAATCTCACATTCACACACACACACATATGGGATCCCACAGACACACTCCACACAGTTACAACACCTGAGACAAAGAGACTAAAATTCAATCAAACAACAGTTAAGAACACAGCTGTAACATCCTGTCACCAACACCAAAATCACAAGACCAAAATCATTACTGTAACTAGCCACAAATACCACTAGAATCTAAAGCAGTACTTCCTAACCCCTATGGCTCAGACCATATTGTAACATTAAGAGGGGAGGTTCCTTGAACCCTTTATATTTGACCAGCCTGTCAGTGTCCCAGGAAGGAGATCTTTGTGTCCAACCAGCCTGTCTGCATCCCACTGTGGGAACCTTACTGGACAGCCCACTGTATCGGAGGGTGATTCAACCAACCTATTTGGGGACCCACGCTGGCAGCGTCACCAAATCAAGTCCCTTGTGGGCTGTTGGGCACACTGGATCCAAAACCATTTCCACAAGACACCCCTTTGTCTTGCAGGACCCAGACCCCAAGATGTTCCTTGCTTCTTGTGGGTGTATACCAAACAGACGCTAGCAGCTGGAGAGTTCCTATCTCGATTTACGGAAGGCTTCCAAGCCTTGCATACGCTTCCCAACCCAACCCAATTACTAATCTAGTCTTTATGCAAGATGCCCCCTGCACCCAGCAGACTACACAGAAGAAAGGAATACCTTTTCTGAAGATGGTCCTTGTCTGCTCCTGCAGTGATCCCAGTGAGTCGAGGGGTCCCTCTGGGAAAAATTCCTGAGCCCTGTGCTCAGTGGGTCCTGCAGCCGAGCAGAGAGGGTCCCATCTGGGTCACCAAATTGATTCGGAGGAAACTCCCGGAACAAACTTGCCAACCAAGTTTTCAAGCTGACAAGCAGGTATTCTTTATTGCGGCGCCGGGAGACACAGGGATAGCTCCTCCTAACGTGTGTCCCCGTGTTGCCACACAAGCCATCCTTATATAGTCCCTGGACATACATACATGTCATGAGGCTACCTATGGATTCCATCATTTTGCAGAAAGCTCCCCGCATGCGTACAGAATTGTGGTAGGGGTCTCTGAGGGTCCTTTACTTCTTCCAACAATCTTCATCACTCCTGGCAGGCTTTGAAACACGCGCAGTAGATGCTCATACCAGTCTAATTGGTTCGTTAGCACTAGAGACATAATAATCCTCCTACTTAATCAGTTAGTTTAACTGTAGCCCATCCTCGACACCTGCCATTCCCAGATATTCCTTATCCCCGTGGTATCCTGTTCTTCTAGACTGTTTTTCTGAAAACTATGTCAACTGTAACGATTTATCTTGTACGAGAATTCTCACTATGTTCTCTAGCTGTACTCTATTGTTTTTCTATGTATAGTGCACCTCAGTAATTTTCCATTGCTACTGTTACAAAGCCATGAAACTTAGCATTACTTAGAACTGATTCTAGAGGTTTATATATTCCATTTTGTGCCCCCTTTGTTTCAATTCCCAGCTGGATCCTTAGTGTGACAGGAAGGGAGCCCAGGACATACACACAGAATTGGAAGTTGCTGATGGACACAGGTGATGTGTAGGAGGTAAAGTGCTGAATAGCGTGTGCGGAGAGAAGGGATCGAGGAAGAAACCCCACAGGAAAGCAGGTTCCATTGATACTCCTGCCCCTGCAGTAATATGCTTGTTTGCTTAGTTTTTATTCAACATTTAGGGAAAAAAAATGTTTTCTTTCACTTGGACTGCACATTTCTGGTCCCAGCCAAGCAACAGCCAAATCCCTGTACATGAGTTGTCCTTGCTTCAGCACAACTCTCAATGGTTTCACAATGAATCCCTAGAAAACAGTCTTGGGAAACTAGTCCTAGAATTCGGAGGCACAGTTCCTGTAAGTGCTTGCTGCATCTGCCACTTCCTAAGGTTCTAATCGGTCTCACACTCTATAATCTCTCTGTCCTTATTTCTGCAGGTCACAGCCACATCCTGCTGAGGATGCTGGAGGACAAGTGCATAACGTTTCCTTGAGCTGTACCAAGCCACCAAAAATGAATGATTTTAAGTGGTGAGAAAAAGTAACAAAACACACTGAGGTAACTTGATAATAGCCTATAAAATTTCCAGTGTTCTCCCCTTTATTTTGCAAAAGTCAGGCATACAAAATAGAGAGCTTCATAAGAGGGCTTTTTCAAATCTGCATTGAAAAGATACCTTACTAAAGCTACAGTAATGTGGTACAGCTGAAAAAGGAACTGAGCTAGTGACCCCCAACTTGGAGCCCAGCTCTGACAGGTTCAAGTATAAAGTGTGATACATAAGAATAAAAACTTCTTAAGGCTGTACTTTGAATAAAAACATTGGCTCTTGTGGTAAGAGCTGACCCTGCACCAAACTCTTGGCTGGTAACAGCCAATTCCAGGATGCTCCAGCTCCTTCTGCCACACAACTCCCTCCCATTCAGTTGACAGGAAAAACGAGCCTTTTTCTCAATGTGAAAGTGGGTTGTGGCATCTGCTTCCTTGAATTTGGCTGGCACGTCTTCTTGCTCACCTCGCGATTCACTGCTGTCAGGATGGTGAGAATATCTTCGCCTCTGCAAAAACAGAAGTTTTTTTTTGTAGTAGGAGGCAGTTAACATCAGAAAAATTACCACATCTCATTCATCTCGATCTGTACAAGTGCTAATGGCTCCTGTTCTGAACAGGCTTCATAGCAGTTAGCTAAGCTGTGTTGAACAATCGGCATGGTGGTGCTCTGTCCTACATTACAGTTTTTACTTTGAGCGGAGTGTTCCCACTGCATATCATCTCCCTCTGCATCCAAATCAACTCCTGTCATTCATAAGGAAAATACTGTCAAAAAGTCTATAGAAACACTTACCGAGGACAGCTGTGCTCCAAGTGGTGGCACAATGCCTGGATGTACCAGGTCCCGTGGTATGGGCTTCTGTAGGAAACGTAATCTTGCAGGGTAGCCATGCCCAAGAGGAAGTCTGCCTCTGTGGGGATGCACTCAAACTGAAATCTTGCATCTGTTTCTACAGAATCATCTGGCCCTTTAGAATCTGTTTCTATATTCACACCTTCCTGGCAAGCATCACCTTGGCAGGCCTGAATAAAAAAGACTTTTGGTTTTCCAGCAAGTGAGTAGCAATTCTGCCCAGTGAAGGAAGTGGTTAGATCTCGGATAGGTACTTCCTGCCCATCGACACCATAAATCATGCCTTTTTTCCCATGAGACAAGATACAGCAAACAAAACAGTCTTTGTCCTTGTGGTCTGCGCAGCGGTAGGTGTTCACAGTCTTACGGATTTCTTCTGCAGTGAGATCTCTATATTCCGCTATTGTAAAATGAAGCTTGCTAAAGACTCTCTTCAGAGCCCCTGTAAAGTAAACAGAAAGGGAATTGGAGCCATTTCATTATATGAAAGTTGGAGTCTGCAACTGCAAATTGCATTTCTAGAGATAAACCTTTGTTTGAAATCCTGCTACACCACTATTCAGGTAGCTGCATTCCTGCTCTGAAAATAAGCTAGTAATCTACTAATCACACCTCTACTGCCTTCCCCCAACTCTCATTAAAAAGCTTCCTCCCAGTCTTGCCTCTTACTCTGTCTGAAAAGGTCTGTAGGAACTATTAAACAAGCTGCGTGTCTTTCCCCCACCCATGTTACAGCTAGTCCCTTCTCTCAAGAGGACAAACTTTGCACTCTGGTTCTTGAATTAACTTGCAGTTCAATTCAACCAACTCCTTGATGCCTTTTCTCCCTTGCCACAGATAGTGCAAATACATCCATCTCGTAGCCCTAGGACCTGCAATGAGCTATGCTGCTGTAGGACAACCTACTAAGATCAAGGCCCCTGAACAGCAGGCTAAAAGTCCCTATATTCCAGAATCCTCCTTCCTTGACCACTAACCCCCAGTTCCGGTTCAGCAGCAAAACTGTTTGTGATTCCATGAATGTCAGAGGTAGTATGCATAAGGCTGATACAAAGGCAGACTAGCTTGTAAAGTCCAGGCTGAGGTTGCTGCTTAAGACTGCAATAAACTCAGTACAACTGCAAAATGCTAGTGAATTTTTCTGAGTCAGTCAGTAAAAGCTGGACAAATTGATTAACTTTTGTCAGCACAGGCAACAGAGCTGACTCGGCCTCTACAACAAAAGTATCCTAGAAAAGGATGAAGACTGAAATTCAGACCTTTAATACAGAAAGAGGAATGAGTTTCCTATTTTTGAAGATATGCAGACTTATCTTTAATGTTCGCTATACCTGCGTCAACATCTGTCCCAGTCCGATCATTCATGTCTTTCAGTTCTGGCACTCTTTCCCTGGCTTTTGCAAAATTGTGATTATTCAGGATGAGGCACACTCCCCGGGGCCGGCTGGTCATTTTGTAAGCTTGAACCTGTTGGAAAGAATGACCAGTAGTGAAAACCACTGCAGTCTCCTCCAGGTACTTTTCTGCCCTTGCTGATGGCACAGGGGGGCAAAGAGCTGGCTTTTTCTCTAGGTAGGCCTCCCTCCCTATAGAGCTTGGCTCCCAGGATCTGTCAGTGCACTGCCCCACCGCTTTTGGGAGTCTCTGCACAGCACGACAGCACCCCTCAGCCCCACAATCATGCTCAGCCCACACAGGTGCTGCACTCACCCACTTTTCCATGCTCAGCCATCTGCCAGCTGTGTATTTCCTGGTATAATGAACTCAGCCTGTCCTACTGTCCTTGTGAATATTTCTCGAGTGTTAACACTGCAGCAGCCACTGCCTGCAACTTAGCTTCACCATGAAGGTTGTTACAGAGTGCTGGGTTTTACTTTTTCTAGACAGTGTTTTTAACAGTTGGGCTTATAGTAACTGTTCACTTCCTAGAGGGACCATCACTTCTAAGACAGGAAGATGTTTCTAAGAAACCAACTGGCTTACCTGGGAAGATTCATTCTGTCTGTCAGGAGAATCAGGTGCCACAGATGATGCCAGGCATCTGGCATAGGCTGAACATAGACACAAAACTTTTAAGTACAAAATGTAGGGCTAGAGGTAGAGGAGAAGCTCTGTTCCTATTCTCCACCCCCCCCCAGGTACCTCCCAGGGTAAAAGTTTTCTCTGAAAACTGAATTGTGTTTGAACAACTATTCTTGTTAGCTATAAACCACTAGACAATCAATTAAAAGGGAGTAAAATGTATTGTGATCGGTTAATAAGTGGATGCTCAACAGGGTTTAGAGGCACCTGTGTAAAGAAGATGCCAGTGGTGTAGTCCAAAAGCTGAAGAGCAAAAAATCCACATTAAGTTTTTTGAGAGTTTCAGGTACCTTCAGTGCCTCCTGTGCTGCCCCTCTGTGCCTCTGTGACAACCATCTCTTCTTCACCTGAAAAGTAGTCATTATTAGTCCTGTGTGATAGCCATGAGTCACTGCAAGAATAACTATGGGAAAGAGGCCTTTTGTTTTACCAAATTTTACTTCATACTCTTCAATTGTCTTCAACAGGTTGATGTCGATTTCTGCACAGAGACTCTTCAGGACACTTAGGTTGTCTTCTCCCAAAATCCCCTTCTTCTCCATCTCAGTGAAAACGTCAAGCATTGTCTGGGTAATCAGAAAGGCAGTTCGCTCTTAGGGCACATCCCTCCTGCACTGTGAGGGAAGCGGCAGCATGTGTATGTGCACCTAAGCTTTAATGTACTGCAGCAACCACCTTGAGCAATGGCAAAAGTGGCTATAACCACACAAGTATGGTGTAGAGATTGCTCTGAAGAAAGAGGGGACCCAAGGGACAGGAGCTCTTGCCACAGTGAATGGCAGAGCACAGTGGTCACGCAAGGATCTACCAGAACAGCTGTCACTGGATAGTTACCATCTCTCCTCTAAGAAAAGAGGGAAAATGCTACAAGAGTTTCATTAGACAGAACAGACCCAGGAGTTGGAAGTGCAGACTGAGACAGTGTAAGAGCAGCTGATTGCCCGCAAGGCTGTTTGTAAACTCCAAGTTTTTGGGCCTTAGTCTTGGTAAGGATCTGTTACTTAGCTCTGTTATTTTCCAAGTCTGGAAAGGAAAAGAATAAAAGCATGAAGTAACAGCCACAGTGACTGATTTTCTGTGTCTGAGAATGGCTTGAAAAGCAGTCAGATCAGCTGGGCAAGATGAGCGAATATGCTCATTGGTCTTCCACTGATCAAAGCCATTGAGTACCCTAAAGCCCTGTGTAGTGCTTGGACGTGAAGGCTGCTGTGCCTGGCACAGTGCTTGCCATGCTCTCTCAGCCTTGACACTGCTGCAAAAGCTATACAGAACACTAGCACAGGCAAGTCCCATATGCACCAGAGAGCCAATAATCCCTTTCCAGCTGCATCCTTCTCTTACGGTGTTTTCATCATAAGAGGGACACCACAAGGAAAGTGACGCTCATTCCCCTCACAGCAACCCAAATGCATCTATGGATTACAATGCTAATTTTCAAAAAGAGGGGGCAGGGAGGAGAGTGTTAAAGAACTCTTACAGCCTTAGGGATCAGCCGGCATTTTGATAGTTCTTGCCCCAAAAGAAACTTGAAAGACTTCAGCTCATATTCAGTGATGTCTTCTGACAGCTGAAAGAGCAGGTATCTAGAAAGAGAAGTGGAGGACACCGTTTCATCCTATTCTCAAGATCCTCAGCACAATTTACCTCCATGCTATCCAACCCCTTTAACCTTTCGCTTCTGTCTTCCTCCCAAGCACAAACGTCTCTCTCTTATGGCTCCCGGGACAGCCTGAAATCAAACCATTTTCAGCTGCAGTTAAAAAGATCTGTGTTTTCCTAAAATCAAAATCACGCTGAAACGCTCTGGAGTCGAGACCGGACTCGCACCCAGCCAGGGGTGTCCCCGGACAGGGAGGGAGCCCTTGGGGTTGCTCAGCACTTCACAAAGGTGCAGCTTTAGTTTTCTGCCTTTTACTGGGCAGAAACTTCAACTTCCCGCACGGCTTGTGCCTCACTTCCCTGGAAAACGCGTGCTTGTTCCGAACCTCAGCCTGGCGTTCCTGCCGCCAAACAAGGCTCACGCCGACCCCACGGCAGGGCTGCCAGGGGAAGCTCACCCCGGGCCCGGGCCCCGGCCACCGGTGACTCACCTGTAGGGTGACACTTTTGCCCGGCCTGGGATCTGGAGCTCCCTCTCCATCTCCTGCCGGCTGGTGCCAAGGCGGGATTCCAGGACGTCGATCCGACGGATCCGATAGAGCAGCTCTTTCAGGAAGAAGAGGTTCTCCTCCTCGATCATGCCTTTCTCCTGCAGGGCTTCGAAGAAGTCCTGCGCTTTGTGGATGGCTTCCAGCTTTCTCATAGGAATGTGTCCCCGGCTCAGGAACTTGAGAGCCGCCAGGTCGCCCTCGCCCAGCTCCTCGCTGACCATCAGCAGCCGCCGCCTCGGGAACTCCATGGCGGCGTAGGGCCCAGCCCGCGGCCAGGGGCGAGGCCTCTTCCGCCCGCCGGCGGGATGGGGCGGGCAGGAGGCGGCGCTCGGGCGGTGCAGTTCTCCCTTCGGAACGGCAGACAACGGCAGCGGAGCTCCCCATAGCTTAGCTGAGAGACTGCGGTTTAGCCCCGCCTTCCCCCGCCGCTCGCACTTACGGAGCGCTGGGTATTCCCGACTCCATGCTCGATAAAACCCAACCCGGTAGTGCGGGGCTCAAGCTCTCACTTCGGCCCAAGCTTTTCCTGCAAGCGCCTCTCCCTGCTCTAAAGGCACAATTCATTGCCCTTTCAATAGATAGGGGCGAGAAGCTTGTAACGCCACTGACCTGACTTACTTTACAGGAGCTAGGGTGCCCTTAAGACAAGTTAAAACAAGTTCTTCCTAGTAAATAGGCTGCAGGAGGTACAGATCCTTCTCTGTGCACTCATGTACATGGGCAAATAAAAGCCTAAACACAAAGCAGTTGCACAGATATAAAACTAGTAATAAAAGATCTAAGCCAAGCCCAGAAGACACATCCATAATGATGTTCTACCTATCTAGAAATGTGTTAGAAGTTGGTACCCACAAGTGTCAACCACCCTCAGGACCCGGGGAATTCCTGTGGCTGCAAAAACCAGAACAGACACACCAACAAGCAAAGGCACAGTTACAGAAAGGACACAAAATTACTCACTGGGAATTCCCAGACTGCATTTTTTAGCACATTGACCAGAAGCTGTTGCAGATTAAACATGCCATTCTCTGTTAATAACTTGATGTATCCCTACTGAAAAGAGGCAGATCTGTGACTTCCTTGAGGATGTGTCAATCTTACTGGGGTCAGAATAAAAAGGGTAACCATCAAGGGCTAAACACCCAACAACTACCATACCTTAATTTCCTAACTGGAATGTCTTTTCTTTCCACTTCTCCCTGGCCTTCAAGACTTCCTTCAGGAAATCTTACAGACCACAGACATAGCCAACAGTTCAACTAACCAGAGTTCCACAGTACCTGAATGTCACATCACTTTGAGAACTAAGAGTGAGCCTTTATATAGACCGTGGGAAAACAGATACTTCCAGCAGCCCCTGTGAAGGGAGAGGCCAGCAGTAACCTGAACACAGGCAGGCTCCTGACATGTACCACTAACCCATCCCAAGAGCAGCACATTAACAACTCACCCTAAACACATTACCATGGAGAGAATTACCAACTTCCCATGGTAAGTGGGTGCAAATAGCTCTCTGGGAAACTGATGTTAAACTGAACAAGTAGGCAGCAAGATACAAATGACTAGGCAGAGATTCATGCCACTGAAAACATTATTTCTGCCTCTGCACCTAACAGTCCTCCTGAACACTCTTCTAAGAATTTCCCTTTTCAAACAGTATCACTCTGATTTTGCCTGCTTTTAGCTGAAGCCTGCAGGACTTCAACTCACCAACGTCACTTTCCTACCAATCTTCTGACTCTACTTTTTGGTGGCAGTGCTTCTGCTGGCTGAAAACAAAACACATGATTAAGTGCCAGGATTGTTTTGCTACAGCATTTAGTTTCCCAGCCAGGACTTAAAGGAAAGGAAGGGCAGGCAAAGTAACTGTAGCTGAGGGCCTTCAGAGACAAAAGGCGATTGCCCATCACTGTTCTCCAAGTTGTGCTACAGAGGAACGTCAGAAAATTGCAGTTCCAGCTTCCTTCTTACCTCTCAGTTCTGTGGGAGGGCCACACATCCATGCAGGAATGTATCAGCCACAGGTGTGTGTGAGCCTACTTTTGCTCAAAGCCATAAAACTGAAAATGTGTTTTCTCCTTCCTTGCCCACTGAATTCACAGTACGTTACTGCCTGCAGTCCTTTAGAGGATTTTGACAGGATTTTATCTCCCTTCTGGTAGGTCTTCAGCAGCAGGCAATAATGTTAGCTATGGAAGTGGCCTGATTTTAACAGATAAAACAAACTCCCATGCCATCATGGTGAGCAGAGAGAGATGGGTAATGAGAATCGTATTTGTGTTGTGATTCAACTGTGTATTACAATTGCTAAATTATGCTTGTGTTAGGATTTCAGTATGCTGCTGGATCACTCTGCTAAATCAAAATCTCATGTAGCACCAAATACACCAAATAAGTAAATGTGACATCCAGTTCCTCCTCAAGTGGAATATCTGAAAGAACTTGGTCTGAGAGTACTGAACTCTTAAACAGAGAAATAGGAAAACCCAGAAATGCTGCAGATTCACAATGCCACTACTGCAGCAGCTGCCATGTTCATAGGTTTCTCCTAGAGGAAACAGTTATTTCATTTAAGCTGTATTTCCTTATCATAAAACCACATTTATGAAGCTAATTTCTAACTTCATATCAAGGTCTCATTTATGAAAATGTTATAAAAATGTAAACAAATTGTTGTCACATGTCCTAAACAGTTAACCAAATGACAGATACAGAACGGTATCATACCTGGCAATAACTTCTGCTAACTTTTGCCACAAATGGCACTCTCCTTTACATAGATACAAGCATTATTATTCTTTCCAACCATCTCTCAAGCTGCTAATGAAGGGATATCAATATACTACCCCTTGGGGTGGCTGCCATTGAATACTTCAGCATAAGCAGAATAAATACTTCTGCTGACATAGAAGTGTTTGCCATGCTGTCTCTCAGTCAGCTCCATCCAAAAGAGAAACACACAAAGGCGATGTGAAAACCAACAGTATTTATTACGACAGAAATGACAGTCAACAGGAGCTAGAGTCAGTTGCCAGGGGGAGAAGGCATCTCAGAGCAGTGGACCTAATTCTGCCTCTCTGCTCTGGTGAGACCCCACTTGGAGTACTGCGTCCAACTCTGAAGTCCTCAGTACAGGAAAGATACAGACCTATTGGAGAGAGTCCAGAGAAGAGACACAGAAATGAACAGAGGGCTGGAACTACTCTCCTATGAGGAAAGGCTGAGAAAGGTGGGGTAGTTTAGCCTGGAGAAGATTTCAGGGAGACCTTATTGTGGCCTTTGAGTACTTAATAGGAGCCTATAAGAAAGATGGAGGGAGACGTTTTAGCAGGGCCTGTTGCAATAGGATGAGGGGTAATGGTTTTAAACTAAAAAAGGGGAGGTTCAGGCTAGATGTGAGGAAGAAATTCTTTACAATGAGGGTGGTAAAACACTGGCATGGGTTGCCCAGAGGGGTGGTGGATGCACCATCCCTGGAGACATTCAATGCCAGGCTGGGTGAAGCACTCTACAGAGAGATACGAAAAGCCTCAAGCTCGCAGGCCCTTGTTCTCATGGGGGACTTCAACCACCCTGACATCTATTGAAGCGATGGTACGGCCTGGCACAAGCAATCCAGGAGGTTCCTCGATTGTGTGGAAGACAACTTCCTTCTGCAAGTAATAGAGGAGCCAACAAGGAGAGGTGCCCTGCTTGACCTTGTGCTCACCAACAGAGAAGGGCTCGTTGGAAATGTGACGCTCCAGGGCAGCCTTGGATGCAGTAATCATGAGATGGTCGAATTCGAGATCCTCAGGACAGTGAGAAGAGTGTGCAGCAAACTCACTGCCCTGGACTGCAACAGAGCAGACTTTGGCCTCTTCAGGAACCTGCTTAGTAAGTGTCGTGGTTTAAACCCAACCAACCAGGCAGCTCGTTCACTCACTCAAGCCCCCCTTTCTTGCCCTCCCCTACTTCCAGAGAGATGGGGGGAGAATCAAAAGAATGCAACTTCCACAGGTTGAGATAAGAACAGTTTAGTAACGAAGGTATAACACAAATCACTGCTGCTACCAACAATAATAATAACGATAAAGGAAAAGAATGCAGCATCCCATCAATCACCAGCAGATAACTCACAACACCCCACCAACCGAGTGCTGACCGACCACCTCTTCCAACCACCCCGAGAGAACTAGGCCTTCTGGATCACCCCCAGTTACATCCTGGGCATGACGTGCTATGGTATGGAATACCTCTTTGGTCAGTTTGGTCCTGTCAGTACAGTCCTGTCCCTCCTTCCTCCCGCCACCCCCTCCTCCCCGGCAGAGCATGAGGCTCACAAAGTCTTTGGTCAGGGCAAACATCGCTCAGCAACAACCAAAATCATCGGCCTTATCAGCCTTGTTCCTGGGTTAAGTCAAAACACAGCTACTAAAGAGAAGAAAAACTGACTGCAACTGCGGAACCCAGGACAGTAAGGTTCCATGGGATACAGCCCTAGAGGGCGGGGGGCCCAAGACTGCTGGATGATATTCAAGGATCACCTGCTACAAGGTCAGGAGTGTTGCATCCCAACTAGAAGGAAGTGCAGCAGGAGGGCCAGGAGACCTCCGTGTATGGATAAGGAGCTGCTGAGAAAAATTCAAATGAAGAAGGAGGCTTATAAAAGGTGGAAGCAAGGACAGGCAGCCTGGTATGAATACAGGGATGTTGTCTGGGAAGCTAGGGACCAGGTGAGGAAAGCTAAGGCTCAGTTAGAATTAAACTTAGCAAGTGATGTTAAGGATAACAAGAAGGGATTCTACAGATACATTGCAAATAAAAGACAGACCAGGGACAATGTAGGCCCCCTCTGGAAGCTATCAGGTGAACTGGCTATGCAGGATTTGGAGAAGGCTGAGGTTCTGAATAACTTCTTTGCCTCAGTCTTCAATGGCAAAGGCTCTGACTGCACCACCCAAGTCCTGGAAGGCAGATGCAGGGACTGTGAAAATGAGGACCTTGGGCCCACTGTAGGAGAGGATCTGGTTTGAGACCATCTTAAGAACCTGAACATGCACAAGTCCATGGGACCTGATGAAATCCATCCGTGGGTCCTGAAGGAGCTGGCAAGTAAAGTTGCTAAGCCACTGTCCATCATATTTGAGAGATCATGGCAATCAGGGGAAGTTCCCAAAGACTGGAAAAGGGGAAATATAACCCCCATTTTCAAGAAGGGGAAAATGGATGACCCTGGGAATTACAGACCAGTCAGTCTCACCTCTGTGCCTGGAAAAATCATGGAGCAGATTCATCTGGCAGGCATGCTAAGGCACATGAAAAACAACGAGGTGCTTGGTGGCAGCCAGCATGGCTT
>NDXB01013641.1:3952-22246 GCA_002631895.1 Agapornis roseicollis
TTCTGGTGTCCTCAACATAAAAAGGACATGGAGCTGTTGGAACAACTCCAGAGGAGGGCCATGAGGATGATCGGGGGACTGGAGCATCTCCCATATGAAGACAGGCTGAGAAAAGTTGGGACTGTTTAGCTTGCAGAAGAGAAGGATGCATGGAAACCTCCCAGCAGCCTTCCAGTATCTGAATGGGGCCTATAGGGATGCTGGGGAGGGGCTCTTCATTAGGGACTGTAGTGAGAGGACAAGGGGTAATGGGTTCAAACTTAAACAGGAGAGGTTTAGAGTGGATATAAGGAAGAAGTTCTTTACTGTAAGGGTGGTGAGGCACTGAAATGGGTTGCCCAGGGAGGCTGTGAATGCTCCATCCCTGCCAGTGTTTAAGGCCAAGCTTTTCAAAGTATGGTTTAGTGTGAGGTGTCCCTGCTTATGGCAGGGAGGTTGGAACTAGGTGATCTTAACTTCCTTTCCAACCCTAACTATTCTATGATTCTATGATTCTGTATTAAAAAATAAAAATAAAAAGCGAAGGTATCTAGTGGAATCAACTTATTTAAAAAATGTTATGCGTCAAATACCATATCAGAAAATGTCAGTGATAATTTATAATATTTTCAAATAATTCTTAGGCTCTATATTTTTTTTTTTTTTTGTACCTCAAAATGAACCCATTCTGCTCTTGGAAGCAAAAGCATCCCTCAGAATGTTAAGTGAAAAGATTTTTACAATAAATTACTTGACCTGAGAAGCATTTGTCAAATCATCTATACAGCTTAAGAAGAACATTCTTTTTTGTAAAATTCACATTCCCATACATAACTGAGCTAACTGCACCTACACTGCATTTTTCAACACAGTCATTGTGAACTGAACATTTTTTACTTAAAGTTGCGTGCAGGATAGATTTCAAACATACTCTAGGGACTCTGGACTACAAAACCCCCATGAACAGGCTTAAAAGAGTCAGCCTTCAGTCAGGGTAATTCAAGAAATAACATCCATTACTTTCAACATTGCTGCCTTTTGAATTTCCCCAAGTATAGTTTGTACTTGTCAGCCGTTAGCACTTAATTATGTAATTGACAAAGCAACTTGCAAAGAGGAATTTTATTATTCTTTGGTGATGACTTTTTTTTCCTTTTTTGTACTACGGGCTAATAGCACAACCTCTTATCTTTTCACAAGGTCTTTGCTCCCAGACTATCAAGCGTACAACTCAAGAGATGTCTGGTTTATAGGTGAAAAGGGAGAAAAGGCTATGCTTCAACAATTCTTTAATAAAAGTAATAATGATAAAATCCAGCTTTAGAACTCCTCCTGCATTCAAAATAAGTGGTTACAAATGCAATAAAGGTTTTAAAATTGGAATAGAAAAGCCTATTTTCTGAAGTACTTGCTACTGAAAAAGAAATTACTATCTTACAAGCAACCAAAATTATTTTCATTTTATCTATGATTTACAATGAACCTCTAGGAAGGCAAAGCAGTATCAACTACCGAGTATATTCTTAAATGGACTTGGATTCTAAGCTAGTGATTTTTCTTCACCACACAAAAGCTACACACAATATTTTATACAGCTTAATACGGTCCATTCTTCACTGGGTATTAAAATGGTAGTTGTGATATGCTGACTTTGTAAGGTCAGTCGTACCTTTATGTGAATATGATTTTTTTGTTTAAAGTTAGTTTTAGAATAAAAGGCCAGTTACTACACTGATAAAAAATTAAGCATGAAGAAAGCCTCCCAGGTTTGATGAATCCATTTGAGAAATTATCTTAATCCAGACATGCATGCCATAAACCATGTTTAGAGGAAACGTCACTGTGGAAAATGCTAGACTCTGAAGTTAATTGCAGCATTTAAGATACTACCCTGGGAACAATCTGAATGCCTTAAGTAATTTTCTGTTAAAAATTTATAACCTGAATGCAGCAGATTCAGGAACATGCTGCATAAGTAAGATCTCAATCGTGAGCAGCCTGCTCATACTATGACTTTTGAGGTATACCCACTGAAATGGATACCAATTACAACTGAATATGACAAAAGTTACAGCTTTCATGTGCAACAAAGGTTAACAAAACCGCAATCCTTTATATCCAACATACTGAACTTCCTCTCCACATGGCCTCAGCCAGTGGGGTTTTCAGTAAGTAGAAGTCAATTAATTTTAACAAATATTACACTTACGATGGCTATTGACAAGGGATTCTGACAGTTACAGTTCTAAAAGAAAGCATCTGACCTCCAGAAACTCCATAAGCGTTGTCAGAAGAGGAGGTTTTTTTCTATTAAATAGTCATTTCTAGTTGCATGCTACATAAATGGCCTTAATTTTTCACTTTTACATGCCTAACATCCCAAATCATTTAAAGATTTGGGTTTTGCTCCCATTATTCCTAATAGTACTGACAAATGCTTAAGACCCCATCTCTGCAGCTAGGTTTTTTTTTTTTGACTGCTACTCCAAACCATTGATATGGTTTCTCAATAGAGACATATGAAATCGTCAAAAAGCAGCAGCATGATGTGTGTAGATGCACAATTTTAGAAGCAACAGGCCTGAGCCATGTAATTTACTCCCAGAGGACAAGCATAAGGGCCGGTCAACTTTTCAATCTGAAACACAGCGTAACTCTACCATTTGCTACCATCTGCTAACTATACTCCATTTCCACGTATGTGTCAGAACCACAGCTTCTATTATTTTTTTACTTTCCACAGAATGCAAAAGTTGAGCATCTTATAATTAGTGTAGCAATAATACCCTCTTCTAACAAGATGTACTGAAAAGTACGTATTATTTAATGTCAGTAACTTCCATTTATAAGCTAAACTGAATGTTTAAGATTTTCTACTGGAAATCAAAATGTATCTAATGAATATACTCCAAGTTATTTCAGAGACTAAAAGGCATTAAAATATTACAAATATGTAATACTTCAATTCTATACAGCATGTAAACACAGTAAAATACCCTGATCAAAACAGTTGGGTTTTTTCACTGTAATTTTTTCCTCAAGCTCTGCACAGGTACCAAGGATAATTTTTTAATTCCTTTTGAGCCTTACTATAAACCAGAACAAAACTGGAGAGCCCAAAGAAACGGAATTATCTATTTACTGTGACAACTCTGCACCAGCCAAAGGACTAGACTGGTACTAACCAAGAGTTTTGTCTTTTGTAAAACCTTAAGTAATTTCAGCTTGTAAGGTTAACAGAGATATAGAAACAAGTAAGCTGTATGCCTGGAACCACAAATCAGTTCAAGCGACTCAATATGGAGCAAAGTGCTGCTACAGTAGATGAAAGCACTGAGTTTTTCAAGTTTAGAATTGCATAACTGCCTGCTTTTCTCTTAGAAATAATCAACTTTAAGAAAAAATTCAATTGTAATAAAATTGTAAGAAAAAAAAAAAGAAAATGCTTTCTCATGAAATATAAAAGAATGTTGTCCTCTTTTCATACACTTCTGGAAAAGATTCCTTACCAAATGTAGGAAGAAGAAACAGGAGAAAACAATGTAGTTGCCAAGACTGCCACAAGCCAGCAGCCAGCTGTGCTGTAAGGCTGCATACAGCTCTAAGTGATAGAGGGGTACAGAATACCTATAAGCTCTGACTCCTTATAGGTATGTTAATGTCTGGTTTATGGAATTCATCTAAGACAAGGGAAATGACAAATACCAGTGTTTTACTTATCCATCATTGGACAGTCTTCCCTTTAATTAAGCAGTATGCTTAATTGGTGTGAAAATTGCTAGTTTTCCTCATTACCTAGTGAGAGGTGCATTCAGACTAAGCAAAAACTACCTTGGTTTTAATAAAGTTACACATTCATTAGCTTTTGATAAATGCCTGCAACCCCTCTCCCCTCCCCAGTAATCTCCTTTAAGCACCTCTAGGCTTTAATCACAATAGTCTCAGCAATTAAGGTTTTGATTTTGAATTTGCCTACAGCTGCCCAGAGAGATGTTCTGATCACCTCCTGTGCCTCAGATACGATTTGACTATTTCCTTTTCCTTCTGGGGGAAGTCTGTCACAAATTGTCATGATTTGATTCTAGCTGGAGTGATTTGGCTACGTGACAAAGATTTCTAATTCATTACTTCTGTTTGTAGGCTTACACGGGAGAGCAGAATTTTCTACAGAGCAAATACAAATGGTTCATTTTCCAACATGTCAGTCTTACTATTTCTCTTGGATTCTGCAAGCACTAGCGAAGTAGGAAGAAATGTGTAGTTGGACAGTTTATTCTAGGAGATGGTATTTAGTACCATGCAGCTGTCACATTACAGACTGACACTTGTTTAGTAAGTAAATCCTTCCCACATCCAATAAAGTTTCTTTTATAACTATCACCTGGCAATCAGGTTTGCAGATATGAAACATACAGAATACACATGCAAATTAACCTGCGTTTCTTACTTCCTCCAAATTGCAAAGCAGTTCAGTAAAAAACCGGAAAAACCTTGAATACTCACTTTTCTAAATAGCGCTGACTTATATGAAAAGGTTTTAAAGAACTGCTAGAGTAACCTAACCTTTTGAGAGAATACTATTACTTCTGCATTTTACACTTTGAAGTACATTATCATTTTGAAGTAGAACCTGCAAAGAGAGGAACCCCTTGAGAAAATAAAAAAGATGGTTATCATTAAAAAGACACTGACTGCCAAGTCGGTCATCTTGCACTGCAAAACTAAGGAGTTCATCTGTAAGTATAATTCATCAGGAAAAGAGGCAAGAGCCAATAGCAAAAAGTATACTTACTCCTCAAAGTGATAAATGTCACTTGTTCTTACTTTATAAGTTACATATCTTACTATAATACTTAACCAGTATTATACTATTGGCTATTCAAATACCTTATACTATTATATCATTCAAACATACTGAACTATGTAATATTCAACACTAACTGTAGAATTATCTCATGAAATCAATGGTCAAGTACACTGTGCTCTGAAAGTATTACACAAGAGACGACTTAGAAAAGGTAACAGGCATTAAAGCACTGCCTGGGTCAGTTTGTAGGTTTTCATGCAAACAAAGTTCTTTCTAGCTGACCTGCCATACAGAACTTGTCCTTATCAAAGACAGCTTCATTTTTCTTACTAAACTTCAAAAAGACAGGTGACTCATATTCAGAAGGTCTCAGCTCCTCTGTTTTCTCAAAACCAAAACTGCCTAATCTCCTTGGAGCAGCTAAAAAATAAATAAATAAAGAGTGGGCAAAGCAGGGGGGAATCAGTCAAAAACATAACACTCTCCCAGACAGTAAACCTGCCCAAACTCTCTAGCAAGATGACTCCTCATAGGAGACCAGGTTCTGAAGTACAGTAGTGGGAGGCTGTGGGCACTAAGCCCAACAGCCATTTAGACATAGTCCTAGGCAACCTCTTCCATGTAAGCCTGGTTGAGGAGGGGTATTAGACAAGAGAACCTCCAGAAGTCCCTTCCAAACCCAACTGATTCTGTAAAAGACATTTCATAAACTCCAAGACCTACACAGATGTTGACTAGATAAGTCAGAACACATGGTGGTGACCAGCAACATTGCAGAGAATGTGCTTATCCTAGCTGGCAGCTGAGAGTAATGAAGGATGTGGTACATGCACAGGTACTACAACTGGCTGGAGATGCATTAAGTCCCTGCTCTGCTGGTAACATGGTAGTGGGACTTAACATAAAAAGCTTTCAAAAAACAAACACTATTATAGCTCTTACAAATGCTCTGTTAGTCACACCCTGCAAAATGGCTGCCATATCCAAGTATGGTATTCATTGGGCCACACTGGTTTCTGCTCAAGCTAGTGTGAACATAGGCAAGGAAGAGATGGAGCATGGTGGGGGTGAGGGATGGATTATGATATGTGGGCCAAGGAACACAGCAATTTCCAGAAATCTAAAGTAATTTTCACTCTTCTAAGTGATTTTTATGGAAGAGTCTGCAAATTAAATATTTATAGGAAAATGGGTCCCTTCAGAAGAAAACCTGAGACCTCAGATACAGTTTTTTTCTTTCTTTTTACACTGTTGCAGCTGTTTGCAGTATAGCTATTGCTAACACAGCTCAGTGCGATGTTCCACACAGCAAAACTAGTCTGCAAAACTTTAAAAGATGTATCAGAACATCATTGTTAATGACTATTTTAAATATACATACATTCACTACTAACAGTGAGATATTATTTCTGGGCCATTAAGCTTGGGGCCTCAGTCTATACTTACAGGCTTCCTAGTGTTTTAGCCTATAAGCCTAAATGTTTTAGCTTATGAGATCTAGGAACATAAATGGAGCAGAACAAAAATTTTTGTTCAGTTACATAATCTAACTCCTGACGATCTACCCCGACCTGGAATTATCATTCCTAAAACAAAGGTGAAGCAGCAATAAACTTAAATTTTGCCCATGAATGAAGATAAGGATTGTAGTATTGATAAAAATGTCTTTTAAAAACTATGTTTAAATAAGAAAAGAGCTGAAAGAACTCTTAAGTACTCACTTTTTTTTTAAGGCATCAGTACTTCTCTTTGGAATTAACTGCTTGAGAATTCATTCGTTGCAAACTAAATTTTAGTGTATTCCTGGTGGTGAAGATTTACTTTGTTACAGTTTGCATCAGAAGTCATAAGGTCTAATCAATCTACCAGTCAAAAAGTGGTAGCTTTCAAGAGTAGATTGAACAGTCTTCTCTTAAAGGGAGGCACTATTTTCACTAGATCTCCTGCCCGGGTATATCTATCTATCTATCTATATATATATATACACACACACACAGACATACACATATAAGTATGTATTTTTAAACAACACAACAGAATATGTAAGAATTTGACTACTATTAGTAGTCACAAACAAAGCTGTATGATTAAGATTGTTCACATATTGGCAACCATACACTTTCCTTTAACATATAACATCTACACCCACACAATTTGGTATGTTTGGTAAAGCATGCTGAAATTTTAATGTCTCCTAACACCCCCAGTTATAGGAAACCTGTGTTTCAAAATCCTCTACTAAAAACTTCAATTCTACAAGTTCTATTTACCCATCTATCACTTAAACCCCCACAACAGTAGGAGTTATTTATATGTTAAATGTGCCCCCAGCCAAGAAGTAGAAGGAATTCTGGACAAACTCTGTTTTGTTGGGGTTTTTTTTGCCCTATTTTTTGTTTTTAAGTAAACTTTCATGAATCAAGTCTTTCTTTAAAACAATGTCACCCTCTTCTAACAGAGCATAGGCAGCCAAGAACTCTAGGTTAAAACAGATCTTTGCTCAAAAGCTAGCAATCTAAACAGCCAAAATAGCTATGGGGAGAATAAGAGAAAGGGTGGTGACAGTATTTACAGCATACTATGAAAAAAAAAGGCATCAAATGGGTTTTGAAGGCTACAGAGTCAACTCTGAGAAGTCTGAGATTTGTAACTGGGTAGACATCAGCTTTCTATTTTAATTTGTGATGTGTTACATATGTATCAGATGGCTGATCAGATAAGGAAAAAAGGGGGAGAACAAAGAGGAAACAAGCACGCATTTCAAAAATGCAGTGGAGATGCTGATGCAACTTGAGCAGTAGTAACCAGAGATGGAGGGAAATAGCTAGAAAAAAAACTACAAAACTATATCACTTCCAGGAGTTACCACCAGAGCAACTTGACGTTCAGGATGTAGTTTCCCTATTTATATCGAATGTGCATACATATTACAGGACAGAGCAATGATCATCCCTAATTACACTGCAACTCCACCTGAACACAAATCCAGAAACACAGTTGATTCTTGGTTC
The DNA here is from genome assembly GCA_002631895.1 of Agapornis roseicollis. NCBI lineage: Eukaryota > Metazoa > Chordata > Aves > Psittaciformes > Psittacidae > Agapornis > Agapornis roseicollis. The sequence continues at coordinate 11,750 of NDXB01013641.1, forward strand.
ACGCTGAGAGAATTCACTGGCAGTAACACATTCACCATTTTCCCCAGTCCACACTACTTGCACAAGACACTATTTTGGTATGTCAATACTAGAATGTTATTAACAAGACTTTAAAGATTAATAACTCTTTCTTAGAAAAATGAATTTATCCTCAATTTTTTTCCTTTATTTCATGAAACATGACAATCAGAAGTTAGTGCTGAAAAATACTTCATAATTGCTAGTTAGACTCCCAATTGCACCATTACGGAGTATGCGTATTTAACTTCTTTAGGGTAGACCGTGTTATTTAGTAACGCTGTAAGAAAGACTAGAAAATTAAAAAACATACAGTAAGAACGCAACAAATAAGAGAGACATGAGCTTACCCCTCTATCATGAAAAAAACCCTGCATCTGAAACTACACTACCTTTCAAAAGCTTACCTTCTTTTTGTCCCTCATAGAGCCCTTCCCTCGGACCATTATCTTGCATCCTGTTTCTGCCTCAAGCTGTTTAGCTGTTAGTCCTCTGGGCCCAAGGATTCTTCCAACAAAGTTAAACTGGGGGGAAAAGAACCATAAATTATTATTCCTATAAAAGCAAGTAAACAAGATTATTTTATAATTTAACAAGATGTATTTCTTCCTCTAAAATAACATCATGTGTTTATCAGTTTAGAACACTACACTAATAAATACCTGAGGTTACAGAATGAGAGGTAAGTACTATTTTCATGCATTAGATAACTAAGTGACCCTTACTTTGGGGATACAGGTTTCAGGTGAAGACAGATTTTTTGAAGGTTAACATCCACTAGTCTAGGGCAGTCTATGTAGTACCAATTTGCTGCTTAGTAAGTAATTGTATCAGCTTACAGAACTTACAAAACACCTCCCCTCACCACTGACATGACTAGACATGCTCATTACTAGGCAAACAACGTGCATCACATCACAGAAGCACAAATGTTCTTGTTGCATGACCAGATGTACATGAGGCTCCCCACATGGAAGTTGCGTGCAAGTCCAGTTCCATAATGGCACCAAGCCCCCAGGCAAGACCCCTATGCCCACTTTTCATTTGTTCCTTGCCTACACCTAAGGAGCCTATAAAAACTGGGTTTTTTTCACCTTTCCACACTGTTTTAGTGGGCTCAATGTGGACAGCACACTGCTGGCTGGCCACCCACATCTACAGAAGCTCTTCTTTATCTACCTGTGCCATAGCATTTCCTTTAGAAAAAGACCTGAGGCCAGCTTGTTATGTATTCACATTCCTGGAAAACACTCTGCATGTGTGTATATGTGCATATATAGATACATGACAAAAGCACATGCCATTTTTGTAAATCATATACTTTACTCAGTTGTGCATACATACAAAGCAAGTATTCCTTGTTTAATTGGCTCACTTCAGTAACAGCAGACAACCCCCTGCCTAAGCTTAACACAGTAATACTGCCATTTACCCATACGTAACAGTATTTCTTAGTTATTTTCCAGGGGTTTTACCTTTCATTATTTTCAATCACACATTCTGAAAATTATGACATAAAGAAAAAAAATAAAAGCATTAAATACAGGTAGCATTAAGAACATTTAGCAGTATTCTGTGACAGCTACAGTGCAAAGATGAGGCACCAGGCTCAAAGGATACATAAACCTAAACACTTCAGAATGAAGATTAAATTCAAAGAAGCTATTAAGAGAACAGAAGCATTGCAGAAGTCTTGATATTTTAGATCCTGGTAAACAAAGCTATTCAATGGAATTATGAAGAAGCTGTTTGCTTTCATTTCCCAGCTAATTAAAACTGTTTTTGAGTACCTACAACTCAACACATTTGAAATCCTTGTAGAACTGAAAAGTCCACAAATGATTTAGGAGTGAGCAGAAATTATGAACACAAAAAATTAAAAGTTCTTCAACAAAAATAATCATGTTTCTCAATGGCTAAACTGTTCATAGGGAGATACACTTCAAAATTATTTAGCATTCCAAGCTCAAAAAACCAGAGACTGAAGGTGAAGTCTGAATCAATTGTTAAGGTAAAAAAATAAAGTTTAAAGGCACTTGTGAACAGACACACGAACTGTGAATCACAGGAAATTAAGGAGAACTCACTAAAACTAAACAATTAACGAGCCACAAGTGATAAAGTTCAGCTGTGACACACTATCCAAATCCTGCATTTGTTACAGATTTCATGTTTAATATCAAAATAATGCTACTATCATGACATAAACAGAATCTTACTGCACAATGAATCATTACTTAAATATCCCATTTCACTGCTAAGGCTAAAATAATATTGCAAGCCTGACCTTGAAACCACTCTTCTAGCCAACACACAAAGCGACTATCACTACACTCTCTATCTCCCAAGAAAAACAGCATCCTCTAATGTTTTATTAACTCAGATCATGATTAAAAGAATAATTAAATTCTAAGATAAGATAATTTGGATTAAAAAAATTAAATAGAACAATTTATAATACTAAGAAAAAACGCAGGAATCTGTATTACTCTTGAGCTTGCAACTTTATTCATGGTGTCTTAACAATATTTAAAATTGTGGCTTCTAGTTAAGAAATTGCTGACTTAAACTGCAAAAAAAAAAGAGAAAATGTTAAGCCAGTTTCTTTTCTAGCTGCTCCCAAAATATTCTCCTTACAAAGAGCCTTCGTAAGTCTTCTGAAGGTAGATCAACCCTGTGTCTTTTCTATCAAAACTGCACGCTTTAGTCTTTGAGCCTTTTTGGACAGGTATTCCTTCTAAAACTCCGACTGCTCTTGTAACCTCTCACAGGCCCTCCAGTTTGCTCATTTCTTCAAGCAGGATGTCTGGACAAGTCAGTACCTCAAAAGAGACCTCAACAAGTTAAGTTACTGAGACCAATTACATCTGAAAAACCACATTCCAATTAACAACATCCCAGCTTTTTCATTCCCTCCCCAAAATAATTCAGCTCTTATGCTTGATTCAACATTCACTGACCCCAGATATTCTTTTCCATTACCTCTGCACTGCCAGTTTTCCCCAGTTTTGGATTCATGTGCAACTTTTATACCTCCCTACAACAACACAATGCTTTTCATTTGTTCAATGAATTCCACATTGTTCTTGTGCAAAATTAACTCTCTAAGAGACAGTAAATATTGTGAGACTGCACACAATGATCATTGTTGTTGAAGGTAACACAAACAAGCGTATCAGGTAAAAGTTTGCTCTAAATCCTAATTTTTGCACTTACTCTGGAACATTAATCATTACTCTGCAGCAACTGATGCTCCCAACACCTGACAAAATTTCTATCTGGTGCTCTACCTCACAAGTCCACTGCATCAGAAATTCCCTAATAAAAGCAGCTTGGATTCCCTATGCATAGAACGACTATCTTCCAAACAGACAAGGTGCTCTTAAAATCCTTCTATACCTCACCAGAATCTACACCCAAAACAAACATAGTAAAGAAAAATAGGAACAAACCATGCTAAAGACTCGAAGCTGCTGATTAATAAGAGGTTGCAAAGAAGTGCAGTGTTTGAGAAACTTTCCATGCAAGTTAGAACCCGAGGAACTTAAGGGAGTCCAGTAGTACCAAGTTTCATATTATTATTGTGCCTTTTGTATTTTGTGTTTTCCTTTGAAACCTGAAAGTAAGGTATGGCAAGATCTAATTTATTTGATAAAAAAAAAAAATAATACCCTCTTCCCTTGATTACTGGGGAAGAATTTGAAGAAACACGATTTGATTAAAATACTCAAATCTTGTAAAAAAAAAAAAAAAAAAAAAAAAAGCATAAGCATNGGCAAGATCTAATTTATTTGATAAAAAAAAAAAATAATACCCTCTTCCCTTGATTACTGGGGAAGAATTTGAAGAAACACGATTTGATTAAAATACTCAAATCTTGTAAAAAAAAAAAAAAAATAAAAAAAGCATAAGCACATGCATCTGGTTAAATAATTATTCTTTTCAATTAAAAAAGAGTTTATTCTACCATCTTATTACCAAATGTTCCAGTGATTTGCTATACACTGAATTTGCAGAACTAGTTGCTTATCATTGGAAAAAAGCCAAAAAAAAAAAGCTATTCTTGAAGTCTATTTCAACTGAAGAAAATCAAGTCATAAAAAGCTTTTATATTGTTCAGATACAATGCATATTTGAGTACAAGTGTTTTGCACATAACCAAGACATTATTTTAATGAAAATCTCAGGCAAACTCCAGTAGTTCCTCATTATATCAAAAGCAAAAGATATTCTATGCTTCACAATGACTTCTTCAATTAATAATACTTTCAGACATAATAATAAATATCTAGATTGAGCACAAAAGATGGCTTTTTACAATGATCCACAAACTCTGCAATTTGTCTCATTTCTAGTAATGCAGCATTTGGTCTCACCTTCTGATCTCAGAAAAAACACTTAAATTCTGTGAATTTCCTTAAAAAACCTACTAACTACTCCGAACGAGTACTTGTAACTATAGATGTCTACACTTGATGCTACTTAATTCTTAACTGCTTTCAGTATAGTTATGCCATACTTGAAAACATATTCTGCATTCCAAGACTACCTTTACATACCATGACTTCCACCCTTTTTAAACATAACACAGCTCAAAAACTTCAGGCTTCTGAAACTGTTTGAAAGTAGCTTAGCTTTCCCTTAGTCAGACCTTTTCCAATTACAGTATTGTGTTTTATTTGACAGCTGTTAGACATAAGCCTGCCAGCTGTAAGTGGATTTTCATGAAGACAGAAAACATTCACCCGCCCATATGCAAAGTAGATTTTAGGTTGTATACTAATACATCAAACAAACTAAAGCATCCCAAAAACATGGTTCAAAATGTCCTGGCGTTTTGTTTTCGAAGACATTTCCTGCTCACTTCATTTTCATATGTTTTTCTTCACCAAATCAAAGGCAGCTGAAGACTCTGCATGGTTCAGTGGTTAAAATGTCAAGGTTAAGAAGTAGCTGAAAACCGGATGTTATAATGGAGAACATCTGGCAATTTTATCTTAAGCAGCAACACTAACAGTCAGTTTAGCCATTTTAGAGGGAACTTTCTACCTCTTCAGATCCTAATAGTCCTATTCCAAGAACATTTGGGAAGATTACTTACTATGACAGAGTAAGAGGCTAAAGTGCTAACTGTGGAAATGAAGTAATGAAGACACAAAGAAACTGCACTGAAGAGAAAGGCATTGAAAAGAAAGCGTAATAAATAGGTATGACAATGTTTTTTGTTAAATGAAAGTACTCCTTGTGAGCAAAATTAACATTACTCCTAAGCATTAATACCTTTCTTGAAGTCACAAGTAAATTTGAGTACTTATTCTCATCCACAGTTTTGAGGAAGAAAAGCAGTTAATGCATTTAATTTAAACATTTATATGCAAAATTAAACTGTCACTGGTCCACCAAAATTAGCAAATTTGGGTTTGTGGTTTTTAATTGTTTACTTTTTAAAGAAGCACTGGTTTATGACACTAGTAATATTTTCTTCATGTATTAGAAATAGTTTGAATTGCTTTAATCTGAATTTTAAGGAATTATAAAGACACCAGATAAATATCCAGTAAGATCTTTGAAAGCCTGCAACTTGAAAAAAGAATAAAGCCACTTGAGGTAGTGGAAAAGAAAATACAGCATAATCAATCTTAAAAGGGCAATTACCATATACTTTCAGTTAGGTAGTTTGACAAAGGAAACAAAACTTGTAACATAACATTACTGATAGGTAGTACAGAGACATTAAGGAGAATGATGTTAATTACAATAATGTACACTTAATTTTTTTCTTTACTCAAAATAATCACAAATAAGTTTTCCACCAACAGTTAACAGGAGGTACTGATTAAAGACGCATCCTTTCAGTCTGCATTTATAGTCTCCATCCTGATTTTTTTCAGTCTGAATAGTTTTTTTAAATTACTTACAACTACTGCCACTATCTCATCCAGTACAAAAGATACTGGTAGATTTTGATAGGTGGTGACTAAGGAAATAGGAAGTATCTTTTCCACAAATACAATACCGTGGATACATTTCATGCCTTATCAAGTATTTCCAGTGATTCAATGCCAGTCATCACAGACTACAGCTACACAGCTTTTGTTGAAGAACAGTTAAGTAGGACTACTTTCAAATAAAAACAAGTGCCTCATATACACAGTTTACTCAATGAACACACCACAGATTAATTGAAACGGAAGGATGAAAAGTTTACGTATGCAGTCACTTGTACAAATTTAAGAAATCAAGTAGGAAAGGTATAACGTTTGAGGAATGAAGAAATCTTGAAATTACAGAATCTTTCACTACCTGCATTCACACACATTTTGAGGATTAAATATATTCTAGTAGAATTTGGCAAGGGCTGTGCATAGGTAAGAAAATCGGACTTATCTGATGAGATTTAACAGGGAAAGGAGGCTGACAAAGCAGACTGTATTATCATTGCCAATACAGTGAACCCAGAGAAAAGTAACCACATGCAGAAGTTAATCTGGCAAGAATGCTAGTGACAACAGTGAAGTTGTTTCCTGAAGTCTCTTCCAAAAACACCTACTGCATACAACAATGCATGAGAAACATTCCCTCCACCCCTTAATGCAACATGGTTTCTACGTGAAATAACCAAGCAAATGCCAAAGTACATATGTAGAGAATAACAGCATGACACGCATAATCTGCTTATGTCAAATATATCCACTTACATTTGCTGGGTGTATGTGACATACGCCATTCTAATAATGTAATCAAAACTAAATGAGACCTTATGAAGCATTTAAGTGATGAAGTTTATGAGTAAATTAGAAATGTTGTGCTGTAAGAAACACATAAATTAAGAAATGAAATAGCCTTTTCACCACTTAAAGCACAAAACCAAAATCACTGAAGTACGGGAGAACAAAACACAGAATAACAACTCTCAAAAAGTTCGGATTTGTCGTATTTGCAATTACATACTTCTCTGCTGGATAAACAAAACCAAAACCTCTAGCACACTATTTGAAATACTTTCAAGATTAGTTCAAGTGTCAGAAATTTAATCCCTGGCATTTAATAAAACTGTCATTACTGCTGGAACTACTTAAAGTGGCTCGAATTCTCTGAAATTTCAGTTCTCACAAAGAAAAGAGCAAAATATGTATCACTGATGAAAACATTAGATAGGAAAGTATTTTTTTTAATTAACTTAGTAAATGGCCAAACAATTTTCAGTGGATCTGTAACTTATTAAAACAAGTTCCATTTTTATTTATTACGCTGTATACTTTCAAAGCACAGGTAATGGGGACTTTTCAGTTACGATAATCCCATTTCAACGTCAAAGCCAGAGAGTAACTCATCTTGTTACAGGCAACGACTGACATTTATTATGGGTGAAGACAGGCTTAGTCTTGTTCCAAAACTTATGTAAGTAATATTTATGCAAAAATAAAAGATACAAATGTAATATATTACTAAACATATAGTATATTTGCAGCAGGAGAACCAAGTTAATGCTCTGGTTTAAAGACTGCATTATATAAAATTATCAGCATCCAGCAGAATATGAAAATGACACATTAGCACAGAGATTTTGAGCATAACACATCTCAAAAGTTATAATGAAAAACTCACCTAGTAAGAGACTGAATGAGTTCTCTCCATACAAGTATCTACATCTATTGCTCTTTCACAGCTCAACACTTGGGCATTACATAATGCAGTTATTTGTGCATCAGTAATCTTGGTAAGAAATTACTTCAAATTGGGGGGGGGGAGGGGAGGGGGAAATTAAATACTTTGAGCACAACTTCTTAAGTTAATTGCAACAGTAGAGATTTCAGAATGCAGAAAGATCTCCAGAAAGTTTTTCAAGCTCACTACACAGGCACTATTTGGGGCAGGGGAGAACACCTTAATTCTCAGTTCCAAGCACTGGGGTATTTATGTTGCATGGCATGCATGAGTCAGTTCTCCTTCATGCTGTTTAACCTTCAACTCACCTCATCTAGAAAGGCAGTAAAATGGCATCAGTACAATTCAGACACTGAATAGTTAACATTATGTTCTGAATTAAAATATCTTGAATGAACACGCAGTGAGACAGCTGGCCAAGCAAAACTGAGCATTATATTTAGCATGTTGGTCAGTTACTAAGCAAAACTTGCCTATGTGGAGACTGCACACAACCTTTTAATAAGAAATTTTGATACAGACACTTATCTACGTTTTCCAGTAAAGCTCTAACAATTAAAGAATCCATGATGAACAGTAGCACCTTGTTCTCCCTGTGATGTCCTTTTGGACACCAGCAATACATGCTTTTGTGATTTCAAGGATGGATTACCACATTAAACAGTATGGTCTACCTTAAGAACTGCTCATTTATTAATTTCTTATTTGTAAAGTTTTCTGAGTAACATTAAACAGGTGGCACAATAAGAATTTATAGGAATTTTTTATACTAAAAACCTTTTGTATTTAAATTTTTCATTCTCTAAAACTAAACTCCTTTAGTTACAAGAATGACAAGTATTAAGTTTTCCAAAGGATAATCCTGCGCCCTACTCAACTATAAAGTTGTTTGTGGTAGCACCTATATTCCAGCAATGTAATGTTATTTAACAAATGTAAAACTGCTTCAGTGTTCCAGATTATGTCAAAATAATCACTACACCGTGAAATTTCAGATAGAAAACTGAAGCTGTTTTAATTGGGTGACAGATTTTAATAAATATATTGCTTGTTTCAATAAAAACTGAATTAGTTTTATGAAGCAGTAACGTACAGTTTAAACCCCAAGACAGCACAGTCATATTAAAGAACATAACCATCATAAAATCATCAATGTATTCCATTTAAAGACACCACAATTCTGCAAGGTTAGTTCTATTGCTAAACTTGACTTGCCTATTACCAGATTATTTGTATTTGTTCCTGACTGAGCAGAGTATCACTCACTAGTGATCATTCAAAAAGCTCAGATTCTTTATCTGATCACTGCAGCTGTAATCTAGACAAACAAGATTATCCATGTGACGTCAACAAAATATAGTTTTTACTCAGCAGACTGAATCCTAATGCTTAAAATGCTCCTTTAAAAAAAAAAAAAAAAAAAAAAAAAAAAAATCAATGGTAACCTGCTTGCATTGGAGTGCAGCAACAAAAGGAATCCTGAAACATGAAATTCCTGTATCAGATTTGATTACGGGTCTCTTCAAAAATATGTGATGCATGCAGATTNATGCTCCTTTAAAAAAAAAAAAAAAAAGCCATTTTAAAGTATAGCTGTGATTTAGAATGAATTACTAAATCCTTTAAATCCACATTATTCACCTCTAATAACCTCTGTGCTGAAGGCTTTGAGAGCTTGTTTAACTGACAAACAGCTTTACAAACCCGGTGTAAATACAATGGATCAGATCTATAAAAAAGGGGTGGGGGTGGGGAGGAGGAGAAGGGAAGGGTGGAAAAACAAAACCCTACATCAGAAGCTACCTTGTCAAGTCATTTTAGTAATGGTGATAGAGCTTTCTTATCAAAGAAAAAAGAAATCCCAGAGCACAGATTTTTTTTTTTCTAAGTAACACTCTCAAGTATACAGCCTTTTTTCTCTGAATTCTTAACTTGCAGTTGATAAGGGAACCTGAGTATTCAGATTAAATATTTTGTGTTTCAATCACACAATGTTATCATTATAGCTAGAAATTTATCTAAACATTTAATTATCAGCACAGAAATTCTAATACACATGGCAGAATGTCAGCAATAGCTAAACCTAGCTGACTAAATGCATTACAACTAGGCAGAGAAGTCACCATACACTTTCTTTTGTCATCTGTATGAACTAGGTATCTCTCAGAACTTACCAAAATGTAGCCATAAGAATTCAGGATGAATTCCTGTACATCCAAAAATCCAAATATTCAAAATATATTTCTCTTTTTATCTAGTGTACCAATGCATTCACACATGCAACCATGAAATATAACACAGTCTTCCCAGAAAATCTATTTTCAGCTTCCCTGTGAGAAAGATTCCAACTGATTTTTTTAAACACCATGTGTCCATGTGTTATCAAAGCTGGGGAAGTTGAAAAAATATTTTCACATGTCAACACAAAGACAGTATCTTTACTCTCAAGAGCAGTTTTGCCTGATTAGCTACTAAAGAGCTAGCATCATTTTTTCACAGATTTTGATGAATTTGAAGGTCCTTGTATCAGCATACCAAAAAGTTAAATATCTTAACATATTAGATTTGAAAAATTACCACATCTAACCGATACTCAGTTTAGTTTTCTAAAAGCTAAGTCGTACATACTTATGCCAAGACATTTATCATTTAGTTTAAAATTAAGTGATTACTAACGAGCTTTATTGTCCTAGGATTGTGTAAGGCTTTTTTTTTTTTTTTTTTTTTTTTTTTTTTTTTTTTGTTTTAAATTTTTTTTTTTTTTTTTTTTTTTTTTTTTTTCCAAAAATAACCTTTATATTGAAGCAAAAA
>NDXB01013641.1:29159-69431 GCA_002631895.1 Agapornis roseicollis
AAAAAAAAAAAAAAAAAAAAAAAAAAAATCAATCTAAGCAACCTAATTTTAAGTGTTGGGTGGATGAATGTACATCGCTAGAACAGGTGCATAAGCCTTCCCAGAAGACAGAGTATACTATGCCATATATAAGAGACAAGCAAAATGAGTGCAATTGAAGCATGAAAAGGAACTGGCTGCTCATCAACCAGCATTATTTTGTTTCAAATGCTGAGTGTATATGAAAAGAACAATGCACACTGTTTCAAATGAGTGCAGTAAATTTCAAAAGGAAATCAGTACCTTCACAGAATACAACTATTTTACATTGCTCTTAAAAAACAGAAACATCTAAGAGCTTAGAAGTGCTAATTAATATTATGCCAAAGTAAATTAAATGAAACAACTGTGTCCAGCTACTGTTCTTATCAGCTTTAAGAAACAGCACAGACTAATTGAATAAACTGAGTAAATCCACACAACAACAGATTAATATCTACTAGCTACATAATCACAGAATCTCCTATGCAGAGATATCTACTGAGACAGCATTTGTGTTTTATTCTAAATCCAATAAGGCAGGTAAGCAACAGTTCCTATGCTATTAAACAAAAGACAGAAGTAAAGATGTGAACAGAAAAAGCTTACTCCTGTTCTTCTGAATTATGGATCAAATGCAAATCAGAAGTGACTCCTATAAACACAACATTACGCTGAAGACTTTTCCTTGACTAGGGATACACACTTTATTATGAGTTCAGAATTTCAGAAGCAGAAGAACCTAAAAGCACATCTCAAAAAAAATATATCCTCTTGCTAAAAGGCACCTTTTTTTTTTCTTAATCAATATGCACCCCCAAGGTTTGTGGGCACTTATTCTAGTAAAAAACAACAGACTTTTTAGTATTGAGGACACATAAACTGATTTTTACCTGAGTGTATAGTTTAGGAGAGATACAAGGAAAACATAAAGCTGGTATTTTGACAGGTGCTCAAAACTACTTCTAATAGCCATTCAGGATGGGAATCAGTGCCTTCTTATCCTGGCAAAACATGGAGCAAGCATCATTAGTGAAGACTTGCATTTCACTGATCTGCCTCATATGAAGTTACAGAACTGATGTCACCCTCTAACAATAAAGTATTGAGTTACTTTTGCAAGGGCAACTAACTGCATAAAAATCTGAGCGCGTAAACAGAAACACCTAAGCTACAGAGCTCTTAAAAAGGAAGAAATACCTAATACACCTGTTAAGAAGTTACTGACCACCAGATACGGGGTGGGGTAGGCAAGGTGGGAGAAGTAAAAAAGTTTTACAGGTCTCCTCCGTTAACTAGCTAGAGGAAAAAGAAGTTTAAAATCCTCTTAATTCACAAGAAACAGTGTATTTCCTACCTCCACTTAGTTCAGCAGGTGTACCCAAGTACATCTGACCTATACATACCAGGAAGCCAAAATGTTATGCTGAAGCGCTCTATAAAACCTTTACTTACTGATTTACTGCAATAAACATCTGAAAGAACAGACTGAAAAAAAAAAAAAAAAAAACCAAAATCAGTATTTTACAATCTCTCTGCCCCCCAACAGATATTTCATTATTTTTATTTGCACACAACTCTCCAGTATTCCGTCATACAAGAGCTACTGCACAAAATAAGGAAAAACTCGGAGGGAAAAGAGCAAAAGGAAGTGCAGACAAACTGCCATAGCAGAGCTATCCAAGTTAACCACTTTTAGTAAGATTAATTTATTCTAGCTAAAACTGTTTATATTTCATTCACAAAAAAAAAAAAACAACAGGCATCTACAAACTTTTAAGATGTATTTTTCAGCCTAATGCTCTTCTGCCACACTTGGCTTCCCCACAGTCTTCCCCACCCCGAAGGTGCCCAAATGCCTAGCACTAGCTGTTACTGCCAAATTAAAGGACTCATACCCATAACGAGCCGTACCAGTACAGTGACTGAACAAGAGGAGTAATCCACTTTCTACTAGAAGTGTCATATACATGCTGGGCATCACTAAAAGGTTAATCCTGTGATGTCAATTTGAAAAAGTTAACACATGCATCACCATAACAAACTGGTAGCTTGAAAAATATGTTCAACTTGTGTATCAAATACCAGATGCAAATCATTTCTTCTCCAATTTCCAAATTTACTATAAAAAATATTACAGAAAACATTTATCCCTAGCTGAAGAAAGGGCTATTTACATAGTCTTTACTTGCCTTACCTCCAGCTTGCCCCATCCCTCCCTTTTTTTTCTAATTCTTATTTACACACATAAAAATCAGAATATTTGTAAATAGTTAAAAAGCAAAATTTGAAAGTAAGCATGTAATGGGAATAAGAATATTAACAGATAAATGATTAAGTAATCACCTGTATAAATGACACTCAATTCTTGAAAAGCTAAACAGGGAAGAAATAACTCTCACTGTGAGATACAAAGTTCATCAGTACTGCTGAACTGATGCTGAGCACGGAATATCACCATCAGAGACTAAAGAACAGGGTATTTATCTCCAATATATTCTAGACTGTCTTCCACGCTTTTGTCTCTGAGGACAAACACGCTCTAAAGATTTCACAGGCTTATTTCTGAATTATGGCAACGTATGCCATCTTTCAGCAAGTTGCTACAAACAACAACAACAAAAACCAACAACAACCTACTGAGTGTGAACAAGAGCTCAAAACCAACTTATCTTTCAAAAGGTGAATCAGGTGGCCAGTAGCAGAAGGATATCTACTAAAATATTAGACAGAAAGGTAAAAAAAGATACAAATATTAAGGTATGTCTCTATTTCATCAGCATCTACATAAAAGGAATCCCTTACTACTTGCAACGAGAGTGTGTAAAGCCTCTCATATATGTATATATATATGTAAGGTTCACATACCTAATTAACTTTTTTGCTTCAAATATTTTTCCAACTATCTCATTCGGACTGGAAATGAGTAATCACACTATTTACTTCTTTCATATACATTTGTACTTGTATCCATTGCTGACCCTCTGATCTTTTGCCAAATCTTCCTTCAGCCCTGCTGGTACACTGCAGCTCAAGTTTATTTACAGGGACCAGCTATGTTCTGTCTTAGCTTCCTACTGCAAGGGCAAACAAGGCCAGCTCTTTTAGCCTCCTTCCCTGTTTACCACTAGGGAATGAAGAGCTTAAGTAAAAGAATCAGAACAATAAATAAAGATGATGTTATCATTTTCCTAATCCATATTAGGGATGCTAATAAACTCTGATATTACCCAACTGAAAAAGGATTTAAATGTTTTGTCAGTAAGTTCCCCATAGTAAAATGAATCCCTGTGTTTATCATTCTGTGGTACTAATTAAACAGTTTTAACTAAAATGGTCAAAAAGTATGCACAAGCTGTTTATCACTGCTGGCCTTTGAGCTTCAGTATACTCAAAGGACAAGCTACTTTAGATACAATAATTACTGAGTTCTTACATTTTTACTGAAGAGGCACAGAAGAGTTCCAACAGAGAATTTCACATTAATCAGAGCTAACAGGGTACTTATTAATAATAAAGCCATGATTATAATAGAAAAAAAAATATTCAGACTAACATTGGTAGGTACTAATTCCAAAAACTGTTTAAATTGATATCAGACAGAAACTTTAGTCTCAGCTCTTTAGGGAAATTCAGGAAAATTAATCATTTATCTGAAGCATAAGAAATGCTAAAGACTGTTAAGTATTCACCCACAATGGTATATCCTCTATTCGTCTGCTTCCTAAGAGCTCAATCATCTTTCTTTTTTAAACTCTGGCAGAAGGTATCTTTCATGAATTGGAAATGCCTTCAAACTTTATCTGTAGAGAGAACACATTTTTAACTAAAGGGCAAGTAATGGACACCTAATGGAATTTCATCTTCCAGGTGCCTTCTGCACTTCTCTCTCAGGTTTCAGGAGCACACTTGGTTCACAGAAGTTCAAATCTCAATTTTAAGACTAAAAACTCTGTAAAGGTCTAACACCTTCCCAGGGTGCTAGAATAAGCTATACAAATACAACTGCATTACTACAGCTTGCAATGGAAAAACAACAAGACAGAAGGCAGAGCACCCCAACAATTATGCAGTACATCAGATGTGATTACATCATAGAAAAATATTCCTTATTAGCAAAACAAACAAAACAAAACCAGTTATTCTTTAGCAAGATTTTTTGCATATCTTCCACTTTTTAGTACAGACGTAGAAATGCAGACTCTACACAGCATTTAAAATCAACAGCCTGTTTCATACAATTGGTTTTTTTTGGAAGTTTGAACTTTGCATCAACTATGGTCATAGAATAAATCTTAGCATAAAAACACTCAGTAAAAACTCAAAAACCCCCTGAGGGACACCACTTGTTAGTAGTCTCCAGCTGGACACTGAACCATTGAAGAATAAGTCAAAGAATAAAAGTTTATTAGAACATCATTTCTAAAAACACTGTTAATTAGAAAACAGCTTCTGGTCACTCTTCTTTGCATAATATTTAATTTTATCCATCTTTATGTCTTTGTAAGGCAGACAAGATTGTCAGAAGAGAATGATGACAACTTAAAGAATTAACTGGATTTATCTGACACTCACTCTGATAGTGTGCACAGCTTATCTTCCCTGTATCTGATGACAAATGAATTGCTAGATATGAGTAAGAAGTTTCACGTAACTCTGTGATTACAATTAAATTACCTTTACAGGTGTAATTAAACATTAAAAGTCAAATTTACAAGGTGCAATCGCTGTACTCCAGATCTTCTGAATGCTGTACAAGCCTGAACACAAAGCAAGTTATTTAATTTCTAACTTGGAGACAGATCTTTCCTTTTTGTATGCAGTGGCATATCCTAGCTGCTTTATCAATTACTGAGGATGTGCACATCCCATTATGGGATCTAGGAAGAAATACAGACAACATGTGGACAGGCAGGAGCACAAAGAGAACACTAGGTTTGGCTCCTCAACAAAGCTTGAATTGCCCGTACCACCAGAGTGGTAGAAGCTGTACATTTTCTAGCAAACACTTCACATCATCTCATGAGAACCAACTATTATTTTATTCTAGGTCACATGTATACAAATCGTAAGTCTCACCAGCTTCTGAGGTTATAAAAGTTTACTGAAACAGATTAGTGACCACTTCAAGAGCATTTTCCTGAATGCACACAAAGACCTTGCATTAGCTAGAGAAATTGTACACCTTCTTACACAAGTGCTTTGACCATAAGTACAGACGAACTCTCCTGCTTATTTACACTATACTTAATTATTAACTGACAGTGAAGATCTAAGTTAAACCACATTTGATTTCTAGAATAAAAGCTTAATAATAGTTATAGGAAATCCAATCCTGTTTTTTTTCCTCCTATCTCATGATCCTGGTACAGCAAGCATCAAGTTCTGTAAAAACTACAACTAAGGCAACTCCTTACATAGGATGCATTGTCAAATTATAAACCCAAAGATTTCAACAACTAAGCTATGTTTTAAAAAGCCAATAAGCAATATAACTCTAAGGTATATACAGATCTCTAAGTATAGAGCTACTTGTATTGCTTTATGGCAAAACTGCATAGTAAAGTTCACAGAATCATAGAATGGATGGGTTGGAAGGGACCTTAAAGCTCATCTAGTTCCAACCCCCCTGCATTAGCAGGGACACCTTCCACAAGACCAGATTGCTTAAAGCCCCATCCAACTTGGCCTTGAACACTGCCAGAGATGGAGCACTCACAATACCTCCAGGCAACCTTTTCCTCTCAAAAATCCGTAATTCCATGGAGTTTCAAAAGAATCTGTATTTCTGCCGTGAGGATATGTATGCATGTGCTTGTGTACATACAGGTATGTATATATGTATATGCATTACTTAATTTTGAAGAAAAACCGAAGGGGAAAGAGATGCCCTTACTGGCAATGCTAATTCTTTGAATTCTTTGAATACTTTCCCCTGTACGGGTATTTTAACCCAAAAGCATCAAAGCAGCTTTGTGAATGCTGAAAAGGGAGAAGAAACATTTGTTTAACTCTTTTGTTCTGAGTAATGACTTGCACTAAATTTTCTTAATGGAGTATGGCATGACATTTTATGGTATGGAGTATCCCTTTGGTTAGTTTGGGTCAGCTGTCCTGGCTGTGCTCCCTCCTGCCTTCTTGTGCCCCTCTCCTCCTTGGCAGAGCATGAGAGACTAAAAAAGTTCTTGACTTAGGGTAAGCAACACAGATACACAAGTTTTATTTCAATTTTTTGCTGTTCTGTACTTTCTTCCTCTTTATACCACTTCAATGTGCAAATGCCTCACTTTAACAGTGCATTCCTTCAATGCAACAGGACATCTAAAATATTAGGGAGGAATAACACTATTATTTTCTTTATGGTTGGGCTACATTGACAGGACTATTTATTTCTAATGAGCTGTTTTAAGAAACCATTCAGACCACAGGACTTCTGAATAGTTCTTCTAGTGAAATGAAACCATTCTCCCTTCAAAAGGTAGGTGTACAACAGAACAGAACACCAAGTGGAGAACCTAACATGGGCATGCAAAGAAAGAGCTCTGCTTAAAAAGGGAGGGATGGATGAGGGACTGCAACAACAATAAAAACAAATAAACAGCCACTCCAGTTAAAAAAGCTAGCTGAAATTAAGTAGGGTCTCCAAGGTCTCTACAGAATATTTAAGGATTCTTTAACTGACTTTTAGAGACATTGTAAGAGGAAAAAAATAGTAACAAGAAATACTTCCCTCCTAAAACTGTATTATACAGTTTCTCAGGACAAACAGTACTTAATGATAAAGATAATTCAGACCTTTGATCTACAGCTTCATAATCCATACTAGTTTGTTATTTAACACAACCTTCTTCCACTCACACTCACTACAAATCAAGCCACCAACCAGAACATACACTGCTTTCCTAACAATTATCTCATCAAGAGCAATTCAGTGCGATCCAAGGGTAGCATCACATGAAATTTACATTTAAAGATGACCACAAGGATCAAAAAATAATTCAGGGACTAAAAAGATATACTTACATCTGGATATTCTTTTACAGGCACATATAGTTTCTCTTGTAACTGTACAATAGGTCCCACAGCGTCTGGTAATTCTGCACTTCTCTTCTCCGTACTACCATTTAATGTGTCGTTATACATGTCTTTCCGTACTCTGCTAATTTCTGTGGGGGGAAAAACGTATATTAGGTATTAAATACAGTAACAGATTATAATCTAGCATGACAGTCTTCCTCTAATCTTTCCCCAATCTTAATGTCACTTTCTTCCTCTCTACATAGGCGTCACACTAGCTCGAAAGAAAAAGTATCTACTCTGGTTTTGTATAGGGTTTTTTTGTGATTTCAGGGCTTCTTGTTTGTCTTTTTGGTTTGGGGTTTGGAGGGTTTTTTGTGGAAAAGATGATGTGACAGTTTGGGTTTTTAACTGCACCACAAACACCTTATTTCTGTAAATTCATACTGGTTTCGAAACCCAGGTGTTTAGGTAAAAATTACACGCAGCTCCTTAGAACTCAAACAAGATTGTTCACATCATTTAAAAGGTGTATAAAACCTGTTCTTATGCATTTTTCATAACAAAGCATCTCGAAAGCAAAAAAAAAACAAACCCAACAACACAAACTAGAAATCTGTGCCTAACAAAAAATACAAAAAAGCATCTGCTAGTTATGAGATTAAGTATGGCATTTGGAAATGAAACAGTGCATCATTTACCAGTGAGAAATCTACCAACTCAAGGGTGCAGCTACTGAGTACACACTGTGACAAAAATAAATAAATAAGTAAATTTTGTTCTACTGACTACCCTGAGAGATAATGAAAAAATTAAGACAAGTATGGTATCAGAGACCTAGGCAACCTCTATATACACCCGAAAGTCCTTCTACTTCATTGTAAAGTTATGAAAAACTTCCTGACAGCACCAGGGAACTTCACAAACAGGCGCTAGTACTGTTTCTACCAATGGAACCTGTATTACCCACACAGATTTACTTGCAAGATGTAGTCGAGTAGCTATAAACAAAGATGTTCAAAATGGGTAATTTGATTCAAATCCAGGTTTCTTTCATTAAACTGCAACAGAGAACTGACACAAAGTTTTCTCTTATTTTAGGCTATACCTCATTTCTAGAACTGTTAAACTGGTACTTAAATTGGTGCTCTAAGAATAATAAAAAAAAAATCTAAATTTCATAATTCATGGAATCCCTGATTGTATAAAATGCTATTAATAAGATTATTCCAGTATCACCAAAAATTACTTAAAACAAGTGTATTAACCAAGCTGCAAAGTGAAAAGTAACATTTAAACAGCATTGTTCCCAAAGCATTAAATCTCACAGTACTGTGGGCTGTAAGCAAAAACACGTATCAGTAAGTCCAGTTTTTACTTCAAAATTGCTACAACCACTTTCAAAATTTTCAGCACTGAAGTGAAACTGAAACATAAATTTTATGTTTTCATCTGACCACAGGAAGCCACAGAGACAAGAAGTCACACGAAAACTGTAGCAGCAAACAAGAGATTAAAATAACCTATGTTTCATAACAGATTTCTTTTCTGGAAAATCATTTCAGCTGAGATTTCACCACTAGAAAAGCTAGGGGAAGAGAGAAAGCATCAGAAATGACAAATGTCTGAAATGCAGCAGACCTAATTTTCAACTGAGTTAGTCTGAATTAGTTCTAACAAACTTACTCTGCATGCTCAGGAACACGTCGTTTCTCTGCTGGAAACTGACATACTCAATGATGTACACCATATAATAATCTGGTGGCTAACACCCATTTTGAATGGAGAACACAAATATCATCATCATGTAATCATAGCACAAGGAAAAAAATCCACAGCTGCTTCTACACTGACAATTTTGGCAACAGGCAGAAAATCCTCAGAACTGTAAGTAGTATTTATACTGGCTTCAGTATATAAAGAATTTTTTTTGCACATCTCTTTGAACAAATATTATTATCTTTTGGCACACTTTGTTTCCTTTTCATTCTCTTCAGATTTTCCATTAACTTATGCTACACTGAAACAAGCTAAGGCAGTCTGCTGAGGAACTGAAGCGTAAGGAGCAACACGGTCATTTTTATTTGCATTTGGCAGCTACAGAATAACTGCACCACAAATTTCATTTTAAATTGTATCTTTCATGTAGAATATAAACACTAACATTAGATATCCTAGTTTTCATAGGAGAAAAAGAATACTCATTTTCATCTGTCCCTTCAAATATTCATACATCACATTTGTGACAGTGTAGAACCGAACATTCAGAACACACATGGATGAACATGATAAACTGACTTGAGGACTACTACTGAATTACAGCTCGCGTGAAACCTAAGCCACCTATCATACATCAAATGTTATGTAGAATGAAGACACACGCCAACTTAGGACTTTCTACTCCACTACAGGACCAGACACATGGAATTTGGTTTTCATTGCATATGTAGGATTTTATCTTCTCTCCCTACATTCAAGCCATGGGTAATAGTGACATCACGACAGCATCAGCCAGCTACATCAACGCAGCGTTACCATCAGCTCAAGTGCTACTGTTTCTTCTGTTTCTTGGCAGTTTAACTTCTCTCTTATCTTAGGTATCTTACCCAAGAACTGGGGAGAAACATTCAGAAGCAACAGGAGATATAACACGCATGTATTCCCAGTTTTTAACTGTCAATGAGGTCTCCAAACTCCTCTACTATACTACAAGCCTCTCACTTATCGTCTATTTAACAGTACTGAAGGACTACTGATCGCATGTCCAGTTCACTCATTCTCTCACTCGAAACCACAGATAAAACACAACCCATCCTTCTTTCCAATCTGTTAGCCCAGCCAGCCACAAGCACTCTTCAAAATACACAACTTTTGAAGCTACTTAATATGCACCCTGGGTTTTTCCAGATTCTGCTGAATCTTTTTACATATCTTCAAGATTACTCTTTTCTTCTATGACTAACAATAGTTTTCTTAGACGCCTGCCTCTTGCTTTATCACACCTCTTGTGTTCTCCACAAGACTGCACAGAAAAGTATCGAATTTTGATCACACTTTTACCATCCCCATTAAGCCAAATGCAAGCTCCTAGCCTCTTGAGTATCTTGCAACTTGGCCATTCACTTTAAGCAATTACAGGTATCTACACAACTATCTGCTACTGTATTTCCAGCACTCCCTCAAGAGCTTATCAGAAGTGCAGGAAGACTCCAGAAAGCCTCAACAAGCAGCATATTACAAAAACTAAAAACTCTAATCTCCTTTCACCTCAGCAAGTACCCATTTTTTTTAAGTTCTGAAATACTTAAAAATACTTTAAAATCTGAGACCAGAATTAGTACTGAAGTGGGAAGTTCACATCCTCAAAGTGCACCTCTTGATTTTTTTTACCATTAAATCCAAATATCAGAAATAAGAGAACAAAAGTAAACCAGACTTTTACTTACATATATTTCACATAATTTCTTACACACTACTTAACAGATGTCTCATCTTCCCTTCCCAAAAGCTTCTTTGGCTTGTCTTTCATGAAATCACACTTCCTAAATTCATTTGCAAGACTCTACCTCCTCCACATTTACAATTCTTTACAAATTTTTCCACCACCATATCTCACAGAAAGCCAACTGATCTAAAAATAAGGAAAGCTTTACTTTGAAAGCAAACACCTAAGTACAATTCTACTTTACTTCTATCTTAACACTGCAGTGGTTATTACGCTGGGGATTTAGAATAGAGTTAGGAAGGAGAAATACTTAATTATCATAGCAGATATGAGGAAAAAATACACAGCAGCTTCACCATACCTCTGAAGCCTGTGAGCTCTGCAAATGCAGTAATAGGTTCCCTTTGAACAGATCCAAGTACCCATCTTTACTGTAGGCAGAAGCAGCACCTCATATGAAGAATTTCAAAATCCACATTATTCACTTTTAACAATACTCTGCTCTATACATTGTAAGTAATAACTTTAGCAGTAAGTAAATGACACATGTATCTTGCTCACAGCAGTGCTGTGAAAAAAAAAAAAAAGGACAAACTGATTTCAATATATAGTTATCTTGTTCCACGTTAATATGGCATGGTACTGTCACCTATGGTGGCAATGAGATGCATTCTGGTCCAGGAGAGCATTTTTCTTCCTCTGTCTCTGGAAGCTATGCAAGTAATGTAATCTTTTGCTTCCTTCATCTACAGCTAGCAGTTTTCAATCTCCCCAACACCCAAGAAATGATCAGAAGCAGGACACTCTGTTTATACTGACTATGTTTGCCTACAGGGATGTACTTTGATTTTAAAGATAAAATATTGTTCCCTCTTGAGCACATGGACTGTGTTCAGATGAATGTTTGTCATCACATTAAAATACACTAAAAAATTACTTCTTTTCCACTGTCCATTATCATTCCCTTAGAGGAAGTAAGGCTGCATGTATGTTGAAAGACTGCTGGACTGCAACATAAAATGGATTTACATAAACCACTCAGCATGCATATTCCAAGTTGGAAATCACTGAAAAGGTTCTAATTCTTTCATCATTCTCAAAGCTGCAAACCACTCCAGTTCCCACAGCTCTAGAATTTCTCAGTATGAAAGCTTCTTCTAAATTATGAATCTTTAACTTTTGAAGGAAGAGCTGACTTAACACTGATTTTAAACCAATGGCTTCCCCACCAGAGCTAAGAACTTGAAGAACTGAAACAAATTTTCTGATGCTATTTGCTCCAATTTAACTACAGCTGTTTAAACAGAAATCAACTGATGCCACTCTCAGCCCATGTTCCTTTCCCAAGTCTAACACAACATTAAGCCATCAACACACACAGAATTCTTTAAAGAAGCTAAAAAAAAAACATTTACCTGTCGCAGAAGAGCCTCTTACCTATTACTCTTGATTTTTACAATTCACAACAAATGGGGCTGGAGCAAACCAAAACCAATAGCTACAACTGGCAAAGAGATTCAAAATGAATCCAGATGCTAAGCATCTTGAAACACCAGCCAGCACACTTATGGAAGCAGAGCACCATACCTTTAGTTCCACTGTTGGAGAAACAAGGCAGTTTCCATATGACTTAAGTTGGGTTTTTTTATTAAAAAGTATGGCAAGAAAAACAGTTATGCTCATACAGCTAAAATCTACAAAGTATTTGGATCTCAGCGATGCACAGTTTGTTTTCTACTTTCTTACAGATATCAAGTTATGCCTAAAATATCAGTAACACCAATTTTTTTATCTGCACCATAATTTTACATGTTTTGAAAAAGTTAATAATGACAATAAATTTGTTTCTTACAGACTACAGCACTAAAATCAATGCCTTCACTATTTCTACAGTAATGCTTTCTAAAAGTAAAAATTCTGATTACTACCTAACAGAGATAACTAGCAAGTCTACTCAAATACATGAGATCAGTATGCAGTGAGCTAAGGGGGGACAGGTAAGGAAAACAACTGATTCAAATCCCCTCTTACTCTGTACTACTAAGTATTTCAGTGTAGTCTGGGGTGGAAGGAGAAGGATGTTTGGGTTTGGGGTGCAGATTTGTTATGTGAAATGCAACAAAAGTATGCACAACAGTTAATATTTTTATAAAATATTTTTGCTGCACACAGCTGCTGCTGTCATCAATTTGGGAAATCAAAAGGTACTTCTAAGCAACTGAATGCATTTTTTTTCCAATTCTTTTGCAATCAGATAGGTCCAGAAACTAATAAATGAAGGTTACAACCATAATACAGAGCTTGGGTTCAAACTACAAGATGTGTGCTGATGCTCACATCTGCTCAAAAAAACCCCCGAATTCAAACACAACCTTTACAGTAAAAAATTGAAACAAGAGTCAAAACAACATGACACTACTCCATCTATTCACTAAATTGATCAGCACTTTCAGAAGAAATTAAAATTTCCAAGTTCCGGACACTACCACTGAGAATATGGTGTACAAGCCACAGAACAGTCCCTATTTTCCAATGCCCTGGGAAAATTAGTTTCTTCACCTTCACTCCTCTGAGACCTATCTAGCAATACACTTTTGATGATTAAACTGTCAGTCCCGTGATAAGTAGGTAGCACCTTAAGCAATTTGCCAGCACTCTCAGTAGTGAAATTCAGTCACTTCTTTTTCAAGAAGAGGCTGCAAAACTCCTTCTGTTGTGGCCAGTTGCAAGGTTTGCATCAAGCTGACTTCTACACCAAACAGAGCACACTCATCTGTTCTCTTTGTATAAATGTCAAGAGAAATCTGTTAAGTACTTTATTACTGGTGGAACATTGCAACTCATGTTTTCTAATCTAGTAGCTTTAGTATGCTTACTTGGCAAAGACATAGTTGGTTTTATTCATCACAATTTTAACAGTCTTTGCTGTTAACACCAGTCCTGTTTGCTACTACTGCTGATGCAGCAGAAATAGCAATGTTAACAAACAAGTTATTTTTAAAGTTCTACCCCACGGACCTGTACCCTGCATGCATCATCAGTGTAGACTAAAATGTTAGCAAGCACTTACCCTACCCACCCTTTGCTATTAGTCAGTGAGACGCCTGAGCATCAGGCAAACAAGATTGCTGTTACCTTTCCTTCATAAACCAATACAGAGTAAACAGAATTTAGACAAACATGATCAAGCATTAAAGCTGATGAAACAGACAGTCCACATAGATTTCCATACTTCAGCAGTTTTGGTTCAGAGCATGACGCTAAACTCTGACATAACTGGCAAACTGAACACAGTCATGCATTTGTTTCCACTTACTAAAGCTTGCATTTACATTACTTAATATGATGGTAAGTCAGAATGGCCAGAACAGGTCTGATCGTAAGTTCATCAACCCTGCATTGTAACTGACAGTGGCAATCTGCATTCACTCAGGAAAATAATATTAAGAAGATTTAATACAGTCTCATTTTCTCAGTAACTCAAAAAAGCTGTGTATTTGAGAGGAAGTCCTGTGTTTCCTCATTTCCGAATACTAAGCTCCAAAAAACCTAAATATCTTTAACATAAAAACCAGTTTAAAAGTTCCTAAAAGGACAGCTGGACAATCCTTTCAGCAGTCTACTTGGCATCTGCAACTAACTTCATCTAGCAACTGACATACACTATCCATCCACATCCAAATTATTATCTCTGTAAAGCTTCTTGAGTAATTAGCCAATAGACAGAAAACAGCACAACTAAAGAGTCAAGGGTTTCAAAAGCAGTGTTCATCCCTATGTTAAGTCTTAGTACTACACCAAGCTCACACAGTAACTCAGTTAAGTGAACATATACTCTTCTGCTTGCTACAAATTTTTCTTACAACATGGGTTAAATTAACAGTATCACGCTCTTCAAAATATTTTCCACTAGTAAAGTCCATCGGCACTGTGTGAACACTGAGACAGATTTAGTGGTTCACATTCAGATTAGGCTTAACTATTGCACCCTCAAAAATCATCTACTTTAGATCCCTTAAACAGCAATTTGCCCTCAAATACTTAGCAACATTAGGCTGCTAAATGTATTCGAGGTTATTTTTTCCATGCCCAGTAGCATGAATCAAATGTTTGGCAGCTAACCATAATAATAAACAACTTGGATACCTTTGATGCAGCAGAATCAGCAATAATACAATTCTGTGCAAACTACTAATCATGATCAGGAAGACAGAAGAAAGGAGCCATCTATTCTATGAGATTTAAACAACAACATTACTTGTTGCTATTTTAACAACATCAGCTTAACAGTACCAGGTCTAACAGACAAAAATTCCATGGGTTTAGTTCCTCAGTTGTGTATTTTTAAAACAAAATGTGTTCACCTCAGCTCACTGTCTGGTTTTGAAACTGCTCTTTGTGAACAACACAGATTGACTGGGCTGCAATGGATACCCCTTTCCCAGATACTATTCCACACTCCCTATGTTTAAATCCTTCCATTCACAACAGAATCAACTGCTGTCCAATTTCTACATGTATCGTCAGCATACAAAATAAACTGCATTTATGTTGAACAACTATGAAGTGATGTGGTCAGGAGCTCTCCAGGTAAAGCTAGAAGGGCATCTCTGAAAAAGTATACTGAGCACTTGGGAAAACAATTGCCTAATTCACACCAGAATCCCCCCTGTATCAGCAAAGAAAGCTTACACCCTATACTATCCCATCAGTATGTGCAAAGAGTGCCTAAAAGTAGAACGCAAAACGCTATTTTATAACCTTTAAACCAAAACAAGCCAACTGAAAGAAATTCCTGGCTAAGATCCTCCTAAATAATCAGTTTTGAAGTTTAGTGGAGAATTAAAATTCTGATGAAGTTACCTAAATTCCAGTTTGGTTTAGTCTTGAAACTGACAGGAAATTACATAATCAAAACTACTTAACACACCAAGGACAACCACCAAACAAAAAGCAACCTTGAAAAAACTAAACAGCAGTACTGTTAGATTCTTTCCTGTCTTTCTATGGTCTTAGCATTTACCATTTATAAGGAATAATGTAAAGCACTGGCAACCATCCTAGCAATTACAAGAAAACATTCTGTTAATGTATTCTTTTTCTTTTGGATGAAATGTATCAGCCTTTTACTTGCCATAAAACTGTCTTCTACAGTAAATGCACCCTGTGGGCACGTTACATTAAAAAAGCTAGATACCTGGACAAAACACACTTGGACAGTTAAAGAAAAATATTAATCAGCATTAGCTGATTAGTCATGAGGAATATACTATACTGCTACGGAGATGCTGATGAAGACACTTAAACAAAAAACCTGGATTTCAGAACTAAATTTTTGTACCAGTGACATCTGGAGTGGGGGGAAAAAAAGTGATCACTGGTTATCAACCACACAATTTGCCCAATTCTGCAAGAAATGAAACACCAAAACCTAAGAAAGCAAACATATGCAATGATAAGCAAATGATTTAGTTATACGGTGAACATCTCTAATTCTAACCTCCTAGCGTATTTAAG
This sequence comes from Agapornis roseicollis, assembly GCA_002631895.1. Lineage (NCBI taxonomy): Eukaryota > Metazoa > Chordata > Aves > Psittaciformes > Psittacidae > Agapornis > Agapornis roseicollis. The sequence goes on from NDXB01013641.1 coordinate 45,157, forward strand.
CAAAGCTATTTCAATATTTATAAAAAGCAATGTCTCTACATATATGAAGTACTTTTTCATGAGAGGCTGACCTGACAGCTTTCATTACATCAACTAGAAATAATCCATCTGTATAGGACTGAGTAGTTCCTCTCATTCCCAATTTACTTTTTAACTGATCATGTACAACAGTAATACAATCCCACTTTTGAACACACTGCTCCCTATCACATTGTATTGTATTACACACTGCCTCACCCTGGCTCTGTGAGCACTGTATTCACAAGACTGTAAGAGAGTAACAATTTTTGGTGGACAAGTACCAACACACTAAAAAATCAGTCATCTATCACATTAAACATATTAACTATTGCACTGCTCTGACATAATATACACCATCAAAACACACTATGCAACTTCGAACTAAGTTGTAAGTATTCGAAGACTCCCTGAGGTAGGCAGTACACAAACAAAATCTCTACTGATAAGCTCAACTTAACCAAATAGATAAGCAGCACTGTAGCTTTACAAATTTGATACCACAACTGACCAAACTACAGCCACAAATTAAGCATTACTCATCTGGGTTAGGACATGTCCAACATATCTGTAGCTTATATTTATTCAGTTACAAAGCTTAATTAATGCATACAATACTTAGCAGAGTAGTCAGTATTCTTGCATGTGATAAACTGATATGTTTATCCATTACTTTGCTGATGAACCAAAGTTAGTTTACATTTGCCTTCAGTAAACAGAGAAGACTTCAAAAGAGATGCCTATCAAGTTATAAACACAGACCTTAAACAAGCAAAACAAAAAAAATTACCTAAGCTTAAATTTCAAAACTTGATGGAAGTTATGGAATGTGTTAGCAAAATCATCTGAACAGAAGAGGTCAAAGATGAATGTTGAAAAGAAAAACTGGAAACTGAGTTCAAAGTACAATAATCAAACACATACTCAATGCAGGAAAAGGCTCCAAAATTTACTTGAAGAATAAATATTCCAGCCAGACAAATTAGTCCATTTGTATTACTATGCCAAATTTCAGAAATGTTCAAGAACTTAAAATACTGACATGAGTCTGTAAAACATGCTACAAGTTTACCAAAGTTGGACTCTGCTAGGCTAATATAATAAGTATTAGAGTGCTTAAGAACACAGAGCAGTGCTAAGTTGAGTTTCCCATGCAACAATTTAACTAAATTGGTGATTCCTTGAGAGGCTAAAACAAAGTGACAATAGCTGTGCTAAAGGCAGAGCTAATTAAAAGGAGGTTGACCAAAGGTGATGTAAAACCTCATAAAGGGTGAACTTAATAATCCTTAAAAATGAATTAGTGGAAGAGGAAACTCACAACGAATTGTTACTGCTGTAAAACTAGGTATGTTTTTATGTCTCTCCATCCCTCCTCATCCTCCAGTGAAACATGTTCTATTTCACCCTGACAGAATGCAAAGCCTGTTATCAACCACACACTGACCTGGAGGGATCAAGCAGTGACAGCAGTGGAAGAGCAAGTATCTTAATTGATGTAGATCTGTATGAGATTTTTAACAAAGAATGGAAGAACTACATGAAGATCTGTGATAAAATGCTGTAAGTAATTTTGGTCATCCTCATTCGGAAAAAAAAACATTGAAGATATGAAGGGATATTTGGGGCATGTCAAGACAGCCAGCCACTCACAGGCAAACATAAAGAGGTTGGCTTGGGGGAGGGCGAAGAAATGCACAGACAACTGACACCAGAAATAAGAGTTACAACGGCAATATGTGCTGTAAAACTTAACAGATTTTCACTGGCCACAGGTTAAGTGTAACAGAAAGTAAAAAACAAAACACAACAACATCTGAACTTGAGAAGTGATTCTAGAAGAGCCCACTGTAGTGAATCACCTTATCTGGGGGGGGAAAAAAATTGTTAAATCTGTTTTCAGATAACATATGATAGCCAGCTTGGGAGAGGCATTCTTACCAAGACAGTCTTAAAATTACAACAAATTGGACAGGTCACACACCAAGAAGAATATAATTCTGTATGCAAACTGTTTTTCAAACTGCTACATGACCCACACTTATGTACAGTAAAATGAAGTTTTTAATTCAAGCACCTGTCTTAAAAAGAATCCATTAAGAACACTATACATGTTAGTAAGTATGGTTTTATCTTACCTCAAATTGTAACTTATTAAACAAGTGTAATGAGTGACAGAAATTTATATGAAAAATACAAGTAAAAGAATTTTAGTAACATCATTAAATACTTTAACGGTGTTGAAAGGATACAAGAAAAATGTCTGGATTTCTGCTGAGCAATACATACAGAAAACAGCACTACTTAAAAACTGTCACTGAGTCCCTCTATTACAATTGTTAAACAACTTCAATAGAAGTGATTAAGATAACCAGTCAGCTTTGAAATGCTGCTCATTTTTCACCAGCCTAGAGGAAAAAAAGTTTGCTTGAATTCACTGCAAATACATACACCTGAATAATCTTCTAAAAGATAAATATACCTATGTAAACATGATTCTTCAGGGAACTGAAACCTGGCAACAATTAAACTAAATCTTGCACTACTGAGGCCTAGCTTCAAGGTTAAAAAAAAAGTAGGCTGTTTGTAGTTGACATTTTTACTAAACCTGAGCATTTCTCCAGACTTGAACATAAGTTAAATTGAAGAGACATATTAGTATACTAATCTAATTGTTATCCATCCTTTTGTACCATGCATTAGTTCAGCCACCTGACTCAACACATTACCAGCAGGCAGAAAATCAGCAAGGCAACTTTTTCTGAACATGCACAGCCAGCAAAACTTTAATGAAGAGAATCAACTACCAGTAAAGCATCACCACCTGATATAACGCGAGAAACAAGACTGCTACTTAGGTTTCTTTCACAGCAGTGAAAAGTACTAGCTGTTGTACATTAAAACACACTTTAGCCCATCTTGCAAAGTTTTATTTCCTTCAAGAAAAAAAGAAAGCTCTAGAACTACAAAAAATCCCCACTATGCTATAGCAAAACCCCACCGAGTATCAGAGGTATATGTAGATTCACAGCCTTTTTGCTCTTTTGCATGATAAAAACAATCACTTTCCAAAAACTAGCATTACCTGTTCCAACAAGTGGACTCTTATTACAATAAAGATAGAACCACATTCACTCCCTTCAACCATGACAGAGCTTTCATTAAGAACAATGAAACAGTAAACGGCCTGCCTACACCGTAAGCAGTAGTAAATATCCGGTTAGCAATACTTCTATAAAATTGCTTCTATAAGCAATCCTAATAAAGCAAGATTAGGCTGGACCTTCCAACCATTCTCCTTTTCCAATTTACACACAATACTGTATTTGAATGTAACACTGGGTCCCATTAGGCAGATCTGCTTTGACAGCTGAAGTAGCCACAGTCAAAACTGCCCTCACAGCATTCTGGTCAGTGCAAGTCTAAACTACTTTGGAGATACAAGCGTAAAGGTCTCTACAAGGTACATCAAAGGTAGCTTATGCACTCTGTCACAAAATTCCAAGTGGCACAGTTACGCTGGCTATCACAACAGCAATAAACTAAAATGTAACAGAACAAAACCACGGTCTTGCCTCAAAAGACATCAGCTGCACTCTCTTTAGTAATGTAAAGTGGTTAACATTTCTAGATAAACTACTATTATCTTTTCAGAGGTGCACAATGCAAACTCTCCTCAGAACTATGCCAATATTCTCATACACGCCTGATTCCAAAATACATAGCAAAACTGACATTATTATTTGAAATCATTCTTCAGATTTCTGATCCACTAATCAGTAGCATTAATTATCATTACCAGGTAATTTAGGCTCTGCCTTGAGACAATGCATCAATAAGATCACTTTCAAGAATGAACACAATGCTTCTTTTCATGTGAAGAATATAGACTGTCTTTGTCTAAACCTTATTACATCTTTAAGTTAACATGCCCTGGCTCAAGACCAAGAGGTTATTTTTCTAAAAAAATCTGAAGGGACCACACTTGCCTGGGAAGCAGACCTTTGTGAACAATCTCCTGAAGTACCAGAAAGAAATCAAAGAGTACCTTCATATATGATTCTTTTTCCTCTGTGATACTCAACATTATTGAGCCTAGAATCCATACTGCAAGCTCCAGTATTTAAAACACTCAGTGCCTGTGTTTCACTTTAAGTTGAAAACTGAATACACTTGTAGCATGCTTTAGTGTACTTTACCAAAAAAGGAAGCATGACTTCATGATGCCCTTCAAGGCAGGGAAGTCTGTTTAATAAGCATTCACACCCTTAATGAAATAAACCTTCCCTATATAAATGTCTTTTTGTTTGGTTGGTTTGGTGGGTTTTCTTCGGTTTTACAAGAATTTGAGGCAGCAAAATCCAGCACAATATGCACACACAGCATAACAAAACCACAGATGTGTTATGCAATATATTTAAGATAATCAGTATGTTTTCAGGTAACAGTGACTATTATTCATGACGCAAAAGTAGAATCATACTTTCTTCTTCCTTACTTATCCTTAATAAGCTTTGCTGTTCTATGGGTCACTTATGATAGAAACTCAAATCCAGTAACAAGATGGCTAGGATACAGCAACCTTTCACAGAAGCATTCCGATCCTTACTCCACCACAAAAAAACAACAACCCAAAACCAAAATGGTAGGGACAGTGCTGCCTGGGATCCCCCAGTATCAGAAACATCACTTCCTGTGAGGAAACAAGCATGCCTTAAAGTCCTCATCCCTGTGCATCTTCTAGATCAGTTTTACTGCCACACAATTGTTCTCATGTCTGCAAACTTGCTAAATACAACCAGTCAGCTAAGCTGTCATTTTTACATTCAAAGACCTATGCCACATAAAACAGAGTATGAACTGTCAGCAGAAGAAGAATTTGCCTCTGGGTTTGTCAGATATTTCCTGACAGCAAAGACCTGGCAAGACTCAAAACCTGGGTTTACTTCAGCCTCTGGGAAGCAGTTTCCTCTAGCAGACATATGCTTTTCCTGTTTTTCTCATTCTAAACCCTCTCCTACTCCTAAATTCTTTTCCCCATATTCCAGCCCCATTTTTTACCTATGGAAGATGTAATCCATTCTTCAGTAAGTTTTAGTTCCCACCCAAGATTCCCTTATACTTCCAAACAGTTCACAAACCTTGAAGGGTGGCTACATCACCAGATGGTGCTACTTCTTCTTTTTAAAAATTAAAATATTCCTTCTTAAGAGCTGAAATTTCAGAAGAAAGCGAAGCAATTGCTCACAACACAGGAGAGTAAGTCCCTTCTCTCAAGTCCATTCCCCAAATCCAGACACTGACAGCTGTAAATCACACAGCCTTCTCAGGCTGGAGTAAAGCTTGCCTTTGCCTACTGCCACAGTAAGTGCAGTAACTGAAATTGGATGGAGGTGCAGCACATGCTCAGCAGGACGGCATTTCTGGACATTTTTAGAGCTCAAAGGCAAACATGCAATCTGTCTCATTTCAATCTAGGCAGACTGCTACACCAAATGATGAAAGCACTTGCACGTCTCAGAGCAAACTTCTCAAGGAGTGTACTTTTTTGTTTTAAAATACTAAAGACTTTTTCCCTTATGTTTACTCATTAAAACTTTTTCACTGTTTTAATTGAAGCTTTCAGTATATTTCAGCCTAAACCACACAATTGCCATAAGAAGTTCTGCGTAATTCTGCAAAGTTACATAAAAGACAAGAGGTAATTTAGTGGTAGTGAAATATATAACGTAACCTTAATCATAAGTTGCATCAGAGCTACTCAAAACATGTATGACAGCATGGCACATTCCAGTGGTCGTATCTGCAACTTTAAATTACATAACTCATGCACTTCTTCAAAAACACACTCATACTCTGGATGACTGGAAATTGGATTTCAATTTATACACTAAAAATACTAGGATTACTGGTATCTTATTAACAGCACATCTCTTCAATGATTCAGTGTTTGGCACCAGAGACCACAGTTAAGTATAACATCGTATTTCCTTGCCTGCCCACAGTCACTATCTGAATTTTGTTTCACAGTGGATCTTACACATGAAGAACATCCCCCACACAAACACGAAAAAGCATACAACCCCACCCACAAACACACACATCCCTCCCCTTTCCCAAAAATACCCACCCCATGTTAAAATGTATTTCAACTTTAAATACAAGGTATTGAAATAAGACAAAGATGAGGCCTCAGCTACTCAATGCCTTAACACTACTGCTTCCAACAATAACTGCCCAGAACTATATTCTGCTTGAGCGGATGAACCATAGCTCATTTAATCACAGCCATACACAACTACTAATGGCATATAACTGAGATGACAGTACTAGTAGGGCAATAAAATTTTAATGCCTACTATGTCAAATAGGAGTAGGAAAGTTTCATTTTCTTCCTTCATTTAACATTCAAGACTTGTTTTTATAAGCTTTGAGTATAAAAACCAGCCAAAACCTGAAACAGCTTTTCAGGCTTTTATTGTTTGTTCCTTTCTCTTTCCCTTTAAATCTTCTCTTACACTCACCTGTTTGCACATACTGGCTGCAGGGTGAATCAATTGTCTTCTGAATAAATCTCTGAACAATCAAGAAAAAAGCATGGCCATTAGTCAAACCACTCCTGCCACTACATCTCCAGAGTATCTGACATCTGCCTTTAACTACATTGTGATGGCGGGAGGTGAAAAGCTACCAAACATAAAACAGAAACAAACAAGAAAACCTAGCCCCAAAGAACAGAAATGCATAGAAGAGATTTTGGGGTCCTCTATCCATCACAGATGCTTTAGAAACTCATTTTAACATTATCTTCTTATGGAAATGGGACCAGACTATCACACCGTAAAGTGTTCTTGGTAGTAGTACCAACAAGCACTCTTGGTGAAGTTTATAAAGCTCCATAGAGTGTAACAAGGGACTGAAAAGTACAACCAGTAACACTAGTTGTAATTACTATTTCAAACAGCCTGGATGCATGCTGAATATATTTCAGCTTGCCAGGAAAAGCTTACGTGAGGAAATTCTATTAGCTTCCCTCATTAATGTGATGAATATTGAAAAGATCTTGGTTGGTGTATTTTTTCAGCTTTGGAAGGCAGCAGCATCACTTGTATCAACTGCCATCCTTCCTCTCAAAGAAAAAGTTAATAGTGAACTGCAAATTGTAGCTGTGTGCTTCAAATCAGGACACAAATATTGCGGCATCTGCAGTCCATTTAACTAAGTGGCTGCCATGACTCCACAACTCTTCCAGAATCCAATTTAAAGGGTACTATTTTGGAAAAGCAAACTATTCAGATATCTGGACACCTCTTCAGAACTCCCAATACTGGGAGTATCAATACAGAAGCACATTCTGCAATGAAAATAACAGATTGGTGTATTTAAGCGAACTACTACTAATATTCACTAGGACTTTGCCAAATTATTTCAAGCTTGGGGATGACATAGATATTGAAGAAACTTATTAAAATTTACTTTGCTTCTGGATTTCAGTAAACTGAGTTTTGCCCACTTCAAGAAGCAGCCATGACCAGTAAAACTGGGAAGTACACTCAGTTTTCAGTCCTCCCCTTCATTTTTCATTCTTTTAAGAAAAGTTGACCTAAAGGCAAGTCTAATTTTACTGATTCTTGTCCCCATCTCAAAGTTTTAATTCTTTCCCATACTTAAAGAGTATTAAGTTAAAAAAAAAAAAAAAAATCTTTTCTTTCTAAAATAACCTGCTCCTAACATCACTTTCATATCTGGTTAAGATCATGAAAGATAAAAGGTTTAGGGGGAGAAGGAAATGTTTTAAAACCATCTCAATGAAATACTAAGAACAACAAGAAGATTGGACATTCCGTTTTTCATAAAGATTTCTCTGATGACATTAATTCGCAAACTTAACAGATTTTGGCCTACAATCAGATGCACAGAACAATTCCTGAACTTGGGAATGACTAGATGCCCTTTCTAAAAGTCTTCCTTAATGACAAATGCCAAAATACATATTTGCTAGATACAAACCAAAAGCAGACCTTTATAAATTCAACCATCAAGGCAAAACTGATTCTAAACTATGAATGGTAGAACTACAGTAACCAATACTTATGAAAGTTATGAAATGCTAAAATAGATTCAGACTCTTCAGGAGGACTGGAACATATATTGGAACAGATTAAATCCAATGCTGCATGCAAAATAAACTGCATGAAAAACCGATGTGCTCTCATACATTATACTGCAGTTCAACAGCAGCAATTCAGAAAAAAAGGCCACACCAATTCCTAGTGGCACAACAAAGACATTTAAAAATTAATGCATTTTAAGGCTGCTAAAGAAACATAATGGAATACAACAAACAGAGCATGCCGAAAATAAAACTATGGTTACCATTACAGAGTTAAGTGAGCAGCATAGAATACAGATCAAAGTTTAAATAAGAAATTCAGAAGATACTGAGTGTCTTTCTTGCAGCTTAGAACAGTGTCAAGACTTCTTGTACTGGGCACTGTATAAAGAATCTCTCACTTTATTCCAAGTTAAAAAAAACCTATCTAAAAGCTTATAATGTAGGTATCCATATGGGACAGTAGAAAAATGAGGTGAAAGTAGTCAGTGTAATGTATCCAGTTACAAAAAGAACCTAAAAAAAAAAAAAAAAAAAAAAAGGGTTTAAACAAAAAAAAAAAAAAAATACAAAGGGTTTAAGCAAAAAAAAAAAAAAAATACAAAGGGTTTAAGCAAAAAAAAAAAAAAAATACAAAGGGTTTAAGCAAAAAAAAAAAAAAAAAGGGTTTAAACAAAAAAAAAAAAAAAAAATACAAAGGGTTTAAGCAAAAGAGAAAAAAGATGAGAGAGGATGAAAAAGAAAGTAAACCAAGACAATTTCCCTTGTTGAAACCAAAGGAGAAGACCACAGTGGATGAAAAGGCAGAAAAAGGAAACCCATTTTGACATAATACAGACAACACCACCAAACCACAAACATGACTTCATGCACCTACAGAGGATAAATGTCAGTGTAATCACTGCCATTAGAAATAGACCATACAAACTTGTAAGTGCACACTCAGAAACAGTGACAAGAAGTTAGAATATCCTCCCCTCTTTCCACAATGGGCATTTGCTCTGTGTTGATATACGCAATACAAAAAAAGAGTGAGTAGGAAAAAACTTGAAAATTGATCTACACCAGTGTTAGAAGAAAGCAGAGCACTAGTCACAAATTGTACTGAGAGTAAAATGTTACTACCAGTTTTGTTGTCTTACCACTATTTGTAGCACAAGTCCCAGCTCATTTTAAAAAGGCTATTATTCTTTGGGGTTTTTTAGGTTTTATGTTTGCTTGGTTTTAATCTGAAATTTAGAAGATGAATGGCAACACAGAAGCTTAAGTCTACACAGACACTTAATCAACAGAAGAGAGAACAGCGAAAACAAGGTTAATCCTAACCAAATGGAAAATCCAAAGAACTATCATAGTGAGCTATATGAAATTACTCCTGCTCTCATCTACAAAAGCAAATAATCACATAGCTAAAAAAGGCAGCATGCTACTCATCCCAGAAAACAATTACAGATCTTGAGAAAGCTGAAAGAAAAAGAAAGAGAGGGAAAAAAAATTATGACAGTACAAGAAAGTCCACTACTCTAAATGGAGACTGCATATCCCAGATTATTACACAGAAGTCCAGAAGAAATCAGGAATCTGGAACACCAGAAAAGCAATACTCCAGAAAGCCAGGATTGCTATACTGCTTCTCCATCTTTTGAAGGGTAAGCAGATTTACAAATCTTAACAGCACACTGCTTCTGAGAAATTAAATCATCACCATCTTCTCACTCCCAGCTGCATAGCTCCTTACAGTCTCTCACTCCAGCTCTGCTTTAGTAAGCCAATTCAACTCACTAATGGAGCAAAAGACTATTCATAAGTTCTCCTTTTTGTTTGATGAGTTTTTTTCCAGATTTCCTGAGCTGAAACAGACCACTGAAAATTCACCAAATGCCAGAATTAGCAGAGAGGAAGTAACAAGGACACCTTCCCAAACAGGAATCTTTTTTTGCATGATCAAGCTACTAAATTAGTTCTAAACTATCTTGCGTAACTTCTTTCCAAGGTTTACCACTAATAAAAATAATAATTAAAAAATAATTAAAAGAATGAGAGCAAAAACAGTTTTTTGTACAGTGAACTGTATAGCCTGTACAGTTTTTTGCCAGTGAACAGGTTGGATGTATTTTCCTTTGCTGTTAACTCAGCAGCATACACAGTCCAATTTAACACTGCTCAGGACCTGGTACATGCTCTTTCCTAACTGAATGGGCCCCTCTGAATGTTTACAGTCAGAAGGCAACAAAAGGCATCTGAACAGGAGCAAAAGACATATCAGCCAACTCAGGGTGTCTGTATATATCCGAACATGTCTACCTGCACTAAAATAAGAAATATAAGGAAAAGTTGGTCCCTCCTACAACAAAGCATGGAAGACCAGTTAATGTGTTCGCCTGAATCTACTGCAGTCTCAGAAAACTAACATAAAGTAAAACAACATTATAAGTGCAACTGCAAATTTCTCAAGTTAGGCCATGCTTTTCCTGTGACCAGAAAGTAGTATGGAAATTTATGTAGAAAATAAGTTCCACAGGAATTTTATTCTACATTTTCTTTAAAAAAAAAACATAAACAATCCAAAATGGTGAAACACATCTAAGAATTTGTCGACAACTCATTTTATTTTGCTACAAATCTGTACTTTAAGCAAAGCAAGATGGAGAAGCTACTCATTAGCTACATACAAAGGCTATGCGGTAGACTGCCAGAATGGGGCTCAACTATTTTCACACAGCTACTTAATAACCTTTATGCCTTCTGGTAATAACTGATACTGACTCTTGGAAACTTTATTTGACTAAAATAATAAACACATTAATTCAGTTAGGGTTGGTAGCACGTTTCCTTTCTAAAGAGCAGAACAAAGTTAAATCAAGAGCAAGAAATGAGCAGCTCCTGTTTCATACAACAACCCAACAACCGGGCCTTGTTTCACCTCTGGGAATTTTACCTTAGGGACCACATAACCAAAAAAAATTGTTCTAGCACAGTGCTCTGTGAGGAGAAGAGGAGAAATTTGAGAAATCATTGAAGAGGAGAAACTGGACCAACGAAATACTGAATATCCCTATCAGCTTGTTTCAAATGCCACCCAATGTTTTGCCAATGTGTTGCCACAGAATTAAGCATTCCTGTTGTCTTCACCCTAAACACAGGGACAAAATCCAATGCTACTCTTTCTTAATTCTGCCTGAAGGATGATCACCTCTCACACACCTAAAAGAGCAGTTCAAAGCACTGCAGTGAGGACATTTAGTTAAGTATCCAATATAAGTATGTATTTCCCAAGACATTTCTTTGCAATTGCTTCTATGAACAGATAGTAAGTAGATCATATTTTAGTAAGCTCTCTAAGGAGCGCTTCGTCTTCTTTTTGCTCGTTTTTGTTTTTAATACAATGCACACCATATATGGGTATCACATATATAAATGCAGTTCCTACTTAGCATACAGGAAGAACATCAGCACTTAACACTACTAAAAATAAGAGATTAAAAGGATTGTTTACTGAAATGTGTCAGTACAAACAATTCTGAAAAACTATGTGCCTCTAGCAGAAACTATGTTACATACTATTAGAGCAAGTATCCTACCTTCCAGTGGGACCAGTTAAATCATTTATGGCACTGCTTCTCACATCAATGTAATGCTGAAAGCAGCCTTCAAATACACAGATATGCTATTTTAAATCTCAAATCACATAATGGTTTAACCTGACATAAAGGGAAATCTGTGAAGCAATTGATAAGTTTAAATTAATTACGTATATTAGGTGTTACTTTCTAGCAGGCACAAATTCCAAGCTAACAAGGAAATAGACTTTTTCCGAAAGCCTTACCATGTAAAGTTGAAGCAGCAAGGTCAATTTTTTTTTTTTATTTTCAGAAATCCACCACAACACTGTATCTAGTTCTTAAATAAAGGAACACTGAAGTGTCATCTATCTGAACTAAACAAGCCAAGCAAAATACCCTGCAATTCCTATGTTCTCCTCAATGTCGAAATGGGTGGATAAATTTAAAGCCTGCTCTCTCAGGAGTTGCTTTATAGGCAATTTTCTCCCAGTATCAAGGTCTGCAATTTCCATTTGGCTGCCAGTTTGTGATTAAATTCATCACCTTTATTATAAAAATGTGCTGCACTCCACGGCCTGCTGCACAAGAATCATAAGGAAGCCATTTTTCACTGCTAACAGCAGCATCATTCTGAAGCAGCCATCACATCCATTCAGACATTAGCGTCTCCAGTGTAATGCAAGGACCTATCACTCACACAAAAAAGCCCTAACAGTGGGTATACCTCAGAGAAAAGTTCTTCACAGGTGGTACCTTTAGTTCAACTTTTTCAATAAAAGCCACCATTACCTCTTATATTAAGTGTTTCTAGAAGTCAACAGTTTAAAACCAAGTATATGGACATTAAACTTCTCTACCTGCATTGCTCAAAACATTTCTGACAATAAAACCACTCCTCATAGTGACTACAACTTCACATACATCTAGTACTCCTCATTAAAATATATGAAATGGTCTTAAAACATTTGCATTTACTAAGCACTCTACATAACTTTTTTTAATGTACATTTTCTCTTCATATTAATTGTCCCTTTCTTTCCCACAAGCTTTGTTTTCAAATTTCCACTTATTTTTCTCACCTCTCTACTTTTCCCCTAAAAGTTTTGGGGCAAGCCTAAAAAGTACTGGTGGGAGGAGTGGAGAAACAACATAAAAAACACCCCCACCAACAAACACAAATATTTGGTGTCTCTCGATACGAAAGCAAACGCAGCAAATGCAATTCAGGCAAACTACTCTACATGTTTTATTGTCCTCCTCTCCTAAGAACAAAAAGAAAAAAAATCTATTTTCATTTTGCTGCTCCTTATAAATGCTACCTGAGCTAAGTAGGATATAATATAAAGTTAATAATTAAAACCACAAATGCACTATTGAGAGCACAGAGCAGCAAAACCATAGCTACTAACAGTAAGAGCTATCCAAAAACCCAATGCAAAACTTATGAAGCACGGGAGTTAAATTCATATTGACTTGTGAGTCACTAAATAAGAGACTTCAAAATTACAGTAAAAAATGAAAGGTATCATTCAATCATCAATTAAATATATTAAGCTCATAGTATTCCAGTAAAAAAAAAATCCCACTAGAATGTCATTTTAGCATGTGAAACAGCAGTCACACTGCAGTTACACTGAAAGGTAACCAAACTGTACTAGAAGCAACCAATCCATATGTACAGGATGATCTGATTACGTGTATTAGCTTATTGAAGTATTACTGAGTTGTATTCACTAATGCTGCATATAAAAAGGTGTGTTTCTCTCACACAGTTTTTCAAAAATACTTTGTTATCAGATAAACAAACAGAATGTCAATAGCCAACTACTCTGTGGTATTTTCTGAAATCACTTTGCTCTGCATGGCCAAGTAAGTGAAGAAACAATTCGAAATGGTAGTAATTTTGTTTTTCTTAAAACATAAGAAAAATCTGTTATGCCATGAATCTCAGATGGGCCACATGAAATAAAACGGAAGTGCCATCCAGAATGCAAAGACTAATAAAGAGGACATACTGCATGGTACTAGCAGCAACGTAAATTACAAGAAATAATCTAAAAAGTCATTTCATAGACAAACTTCAAAAACTGAAGTTAAACCAACAAAGGCTCTTTAACCTCTATATCCATAAAATTAAATTTAAACCAAAACTGAAAAATATTCCTTCCTATTGCAGAATAATGCTAGAAACTTTCTTTTGGCAATAAAAAATGGCATCTTGTCACATTAATTAATTGGTTTCCACTGCAATGCAGCATAGAAAGCTGATTTCAACTCTACTGAAAACAATAGCTTGGTATTTGCAAGCTGTACTTCACAGCCCAGTGCATTTAACAACTGGCACACCAAGTTCCGGGGCTATTAGATGAAATTATCAACTAGATAAGATAATGCAGCATCAGTGTTTACCTCCTGCCATAACAGCAAAAGCTGAGGCCTGAGCTTTTCTAACTAAAACCAGACAGATAGATTAGTCTGGGTTGGAAGGGACCTTCAAAAGTCATCTAGTCCAACACCCCTTGCAATAAGCAGGAACATCTTCAACTACTAGGTCAGGTTGCCCAGAACCACACCCAGCCTGGCCATGAATGTCTCCAGGAATGCACATCTACCTCCTCCCTGGGCAACCTTTTCAGGTATTTTGCCACTCTCATTATACAGAACTTTTTCCTCACATCCAGCCTCAATCTCTCCTCTTTCACTTTAAAACCATTACTCCCCGTCCTTTCACTACAGGCCCTGCTAAAAAGTCTCTCCCCATCTTTCTTATAGGCCCATTTTCAGAACTGAAAGGCTACAATAAGGTATCCTGGGAGCTACCTTCTTCTCTAGGCTGAAAATGCCCAACTGTCAGCCTTTCCTCATAGGAGAAGTGCTCCATGAGGAAACCATGAGAGAACGATTTCTGTTTTGTCAAAATCTGTAGAAGTAACTAAAACGTGGTTTACTCTGAAGTGCTCTGCATGACACCAACACCAGACGACAGGCAACAACTAGCATAAAAACATTCTTTATATGACCTGCCATGATGACATCCACCATGTTTATAAATGTAACTTTCAATAATGTATTTTAAGATAACCAGATTTTTTAACAAAATATTGATTTCGTTTATGCTGTCAAAATTTAAAAACATTTTACATTACATAAACAAAAAAGTTTTATTTTTAAGGAAAATACTTAAAAGTAAACAGTAATAACTCTGGTATTTCTAGAGTTCAGTAGAATATTCTTCATTCATAAAGAGAACATTTCAGTTAATCAAAGTACATTAAAATCTGTCAGATAAGTGAAACCTGAAACAGTAGACTCTCCCCCCTTCCCCTTCAGCTTATATATACTTTTATTATATTAAAGGCATAAATCTAAATACATCAGAAAAAAAAACATTATTTCTAATGATATTAAATGGTGTCCATAGAGACAAGATTCGTAAGTAGGCAACATCTACCTACTACTATAAGAGAGAGGTATTAACTAAAATCATTACTATAAGAGAAAGAAAACGGGAGCAGAGGGGGAAGTGGGGGTAGGAGAAAGAGTGCATCCACATTTATATACACACATGGCAGAAACAGAGAGATTATATCAAAACAAAACTAGTATTTACTTTACCAGTCTGGTAGCCAAGATCTCTGCTATCCACAGAACTAACATGTTGGAGGTATTAAAACAAGTTTTCACAAAGTAGTTACAGAATCATCAATTTTCTCTTTAGGTGACAAATTCCAAGTTTAAGACCAGTCCCTTTTAGGAATAAACTAACAATTTAAAGAACTGGTTGGATGGCCAAACACAAAGAGTTGTGGTCAATGGGTCAGTCTCCAGCTGGAGGCCAGTGACGAGCAGTGTCCCTCAGCGATCGGTGTTGGGACTGGTCTTGTTCCACATCTTTGTCGGTGACACGGACAGTGGGATTGAGTGCGCCCTCAGCAAGTTTGCCGATGGCACCAAGCTGTGTGGTTCGGTGGATACGCTGGAGGGAAGGAATGCCATCCAGAGGGACCTTGACACACTTGTGAGGTGGGCTGATGCCAACCTCATGAAGTTTAACCATGCCAAGTACAAGGTCCTACACCTGGGTCAGAGCAATCCCAGGCACAGCTACAGGTTGGGCAAAGAGAGGATTCAGAACAGCCCTGCGGAGAAGGACTTGGGAGTGGTGGTCGATGAGAACATGAACATGAGTCGGCTTCAGTGTGTGCTTGCAGCCCAGTGTGTCCCCTCATGAAGAGAGGGACTCTTCATTAGGGGCTGTAGTGACAGAACAAGGGGTAACGGGTTCAAACTTAAACAGGAGAGGTTTAGATTGGATCTAAGGAAGAAATTTTTTCCTGTTAGGGTAGTGAGATGCTGGAATGGGTTGCCCAGGGAGGTTGTGAGTGCTCCATCCCTGGCAGTGTTTAAGGCCAGGTTGGACAAAGCTTTGGGTGGCATGGTTTACTGTGGGGTGTCCTTGCTTATGGCAGGGGGGTTGGAACTAGATGATCTTAAGGTCCTTTCCAACCCTAACTATTCTATGATTCTATGATTTTGAAAAAGTGCAACCCACCATACAAATTAAGTATCCAATATTTAAAAATGAAATACTAACTATAAATCAATGTAAGATTTTTAACCCAATTTTATACACTTCTAAGACAATATAGATTTGAATAACACTAGTTCCCTCTGTTAAATCCACCAGAAAAAGACCTTATAAATTAAGACTTCATATTCAGCATCAATTTAAAGAATGAATTTACTACATAGGCAGGACTACTATGTTACAAGCTACATTCTTCTTTTTTCCAAGTTCGTTTATCACTAACAGCAAACAACAGGTACTTTCAGCTCACAGAGCTGTCTACCGGGGAGGAGAGAAAATTTGGAGAAAACCCATTTCCTGAAATATATACAGCTAGAGGTACTTGAGCATCTGGAACTTGGTTTAATACCCTTATTCATGAATCACAACAGTGTGGCTATTTTAAGGGAATTAAAATTGAAAGCTACACATGCCCTTAAGGACAGTTTACTACTGAAATCATTCTACAATAATAGCATACCAATCTAGAATTTAACAAGTTGTATCTCTTACACCTACTCTTTGCAATTAATATCCTAATGTTTTTGAGTTCCTGTGCTGCAAACCAGACTCTATTGATAAATACAATTAGATTCTCTACATCTCATGTGGGGAAAACATCACACTTACTAGTTCAAGTAAATACGTAATAGCAGGAAGTCCTAAGAACAGAATAAATGTAAGTTTTAATTTGCATAATGGTGAAAGCAATTAGTTTTCTTTATCTCTGTGAAGTTTTTTTCAAAATTTTACTGTGGCTTACAGACAAGGACAGCTGATAGCATGAATATGCCCCTTAATCGGGTCTTCAATGTTTTCTACTTATAAACTAAAAAAAAAAAGTTCCTGAAAGAGGTGAAACGAAGGCTCAGTGTAACCCATTTAAATCTCCCCAACAACAGACTTCCTTCTTTTTTGTTATCTTTAGCAACTCTTCACATGCCATAGGTCTGCAAATCATAGATTACCATTCTGGTAACTCATATTGTTTTTCACTTAACTCCATTTAACTTGCAAACAAAAAAGGACACAGTCTACTTCAGAGAAGAGCATTGTCTCAGAGGTCTCACATCAAACACTATTTTGTTTTCACGCAACAGCAAAATATAAATCCTAAAGAGTTACGTTTAGGAAGAAAATCTCTTTGATGTTACTTTTTGCGCAAGTGAATGCAGAGTTTCACTGCTGGTGCTGCAAAATGAAATGCACCTGCTTTGTAATTCTTTGCCATGTCAGAAAAGGCTACTACAAGGAGTGGCTGGTGCAGCTCAGTGTGACAAGTATGAAGAAAAAAATATAGATTACGTTCAAAAAAGACAGTACATGCAGAGGAAATTTTCATTAGGTTGTACTAACATGAACTTCAACGTAAAGTGTCTCCACCTGTCTTGGCCTAAGAAAATGTTATGCCAAAATGATGTTTCTAACCAGATGACAAGCTACTTCGGACCTCAATCTACAGGAGCTTTTCTCAGAACTACATAAAAAAAAAACACCATTATTTCTGATCATATTAAATCTTGTCCATAGAGACAACATTCATAACTAGGTATGGGTATCATCTTCCTAACACTGTAGGATAAAGGCATTAACTAGTAGCACTACTGCAAAAGAAAATAAGGGAGTAAAGAAATCATACTTTTGTATCTCAACACTATTTGCCTCTCCTAAATCAAGCATGGTGTGCAATCTCTTGAAGTCTGAAGGCTAACAAAGTATATTATTTTTGTGACTTGGAAACATTTTCAGAGCAGAAATACATTTCAGTTAAACAAAATGTATTCCAACTCTTCTGCTCCTTTCACGTAATTTACCAGTTTCAAGATCAACATACAATACAATTTTTGTAGTTAGTTACACAATGTGTTCTTAAATGGTACATTGTCTTTTGTGTTAAGTTTATCCAATATGGATAGGTGCACCGTATCTACACCCATACTTGTGGCATTGTTTGATTAATCAGCTGAATTACCCTGGAAATTATCCAGGTTTCATTACTAGCAATAATCATTCCTTTACCTTCCAAGCAAAAAAAAAGTTTGTAGCAGCATAAGCTGCATTTCAATTATATATATTACATACTACTAGAAACTACTAATCCTCAGACTAAGAAAAAAAGCTCCGTAAGTGGTAGTGCTTTACTAGTATCTGAAATTCAACACTAACAGTGCACAAGAAAAGTTTGAAGAAAGAGAACGCAATACCCTTCTAATTATTCAAGAACACATTTTAGTTATTAGCAATCACTCCAAACTTTCAGCCACCAAGCTACTTAATCCAGAAGAGAAAAAAAATGCACAAAAAATATAGTTTGATCTGTGTAGCAATTTATAACATACCATTACATTACTAGTTACATACCATTACTAGTTACGACTACTTTCTGCTCAGGGCTGAAAAAGCCTGTACATATACTCTAGCCTGCACATACAAGTTTACCTCCCTCTGGTAAACAGTCAGAAAAAAAAAAATCCAAACAGCCCCCACAAAGTAAAGAACTTGGAATGTTAATGCTTTAAACTGTTACAAGTGTTCAACAACTTGATATAAGAATGAGTGGTCAACACCACTTCTAGCACAAAACAAATGAAGTAGAATTAGAAAGACCTGTGCAGATGGCAATAACCACTTAGGCTATTACGCTGATAAAAAAACCCCAAAGGCAGTACTATTTCTGGTTTAGCCACCTCAAATTTACAACTATCCTCTTTATCCTGAAAAAGAAAAAGTAATCGGTAACTGAAGTAACTGAAAACTGTGACCTCTAAGAAAGGTAGCACAAAACCTGAAGTGAAATTAAGCTCAAAATAAACTAAATCTGCCTCAAAGTTAGGTTATCCAAATTTTTATTGTCAAAAAAGACTGCAAACATCAAGGGGGGTTCTGGAGTCTGTCTTCAAAACGTAACTCACATTATCAGTCCTAAAGATTCATACACCTTTTATAATAACGTACAAATCAGTTGTCCATCTGCCATTTTAAGCTGAATTTAGCAGCCTTCCTGAACTGTAGAAATTGTGTTTCTTTTCTACTCACAGAAGCAAAGGAATGCAGTCCCTCCTCACTTAATTACCCAGCATACACCTAAATACCAACTGCCATCCCTCAACACTCCAGCATTAGCTGTAGTGGCTATCTACTGCAGCATCCATTTTGCTCCAATTCATCATCATCAGCTTTCTTGCTGACACTCTTCAGAGCAGCCTAGTTGATGAATTGCTCTGTTATTCATCCTATGTTAATGCAAGGCTGCTGCAGGAATACCTTTTCGAAGACACTTAACAGTATTAAAACTCGGCACTACCAAGTGCCCTCAGTGTGCATTAAACCTCCCATTTGGAACCAACAAGATTCCTCATGAATAGTTATGAATGAAATACAGTTACTAAATCAATAGGCAGTAGGTTTATGTACCCCATTACCTATAGAAAGAGCTTCTACACAACTCCTTGCTTCCATGGAAGCTACATGTGAATTATTAGAAATTGGAAGTACTTTTGATCCATACAGAATTTAACCTCAATTAACCCTACATTAAGTTGATATAGTGAAGTTTTTACCTTCTTGCTCCTCAAAATATCAGTAGATATCCTAAATGTCACAGGTCTCTAAAGAAAAGTTCTTTAAAGTCCATAAGCTTAATAAGCTTTTCTCAAGAAGGACACTTTTTTTTTTTCCTAGTTTCTTCCAAGTTGGGCTTCATCTTTAGATAATGTTTTCTCCAGATTTTTCCCAATGGATTGCTCATCCTGTCACTGAAAGAAAATTTAACTATAGAGAATGAATACAAAAACACTGGAAGAAATTTCAAAATATGAGCCCCAAATCTCTGTAAACATGTTATTACAATAGCTAAATATACTTCCTTTCTAGCAACTGCCCTTGCTAAGTTCATACCTGAGAGATACTCAGGTCTCATTACTCCTCTCAAGATATTTTAACGTACATATAATCAGTGTTCCTGATAGAATCTTGGTTAGAATTCATTTTTGACCCCTACCATTTTATCTAGGCCCAGATTTTGTTCAAGTGTTTACTAGTTGACCACAAACTTGACAGAACTATGTGAAAACCGGGAACAAAAGAATTCGTATAGAGTCTTGTGTCAGGTTGATTCAGAGCCAGTATAAGATTTCCATAAAAGCCTTAAGTGATTTAAAGAAGTAGTAATTCCCTTGTAAACTGACTACATATGAGCCTCCCTGAGTATATTTACCTTTACAGATGATACAATACTTACTTATGCAGTTAAAGAACTATCAACAACTTTGTCTCTACCATCATCTAACACACACCTTTTTCTCACTGCACAGGCAACCTCCACAGCAAAAATGTACTTTAGACAAGACAGTTGGTTCTATTACAGCATTTTAACTTTCAGCTTTAACACACAAACCAACTGTAAGACAACACACTTGTCAACAGATTATACATGTAGTATTTAACCAGTAAGTTTGAAAGTTTGGTAGGAGGAGAGGGGGAAGAGGGGATGACAACAACACTTTGAGAAGGCTTTGAAAAAAACATTTCTAGTAATTTCTGATTTAGGGATACAGCTCATACCCCTTCAAAATGAGGTAAACTGTAACTAACTAAAAGGGGCATGCACAGATTAGCAGCACTGCCCAAAAGCAAACAGCACCAGGTCAGAGAATTTTCCTTTGTGTTCTGCTCCTCCCCATTCCTGCAATGAAACCAAAGATATTCCATAGCAAAGAGGACCAGCTCGGTTTGCTCTTCATGTAAAAATATTGAAAATTATGCATTAACGTTTGATATAATCATTTGCAGGTTATTAGATTAAGCTGCATTAAAAACAACATTAACCGATTTGCTACTGCTTTGAAGTCTGATAAATAGATGGAAGCATTATGCAACCTCAGCTGAATGTTTTAGTTACCATTTAAATATATGAATCAGAACATTGCGCTTTTATTAATACTTGTGCTAGATAGATCTATTGCTTACTTTTTAAGATTTCAGGCGTATTCCATCCCCTAGACACTAATGAAGAAAACATACTGCATTAGGACAGGACATTTTAACCATGTAATGGTTACAGAGATTTCTAAAATAGTACAAAATAGTTCTTTAATCTGAATTAGAACAAGAAGGTTCATTATTTCAACAGCTGAAGAATCTAAAGAATTCAGCAAACTCTGGCTTCCATCTAGTGTCAGCTAGTCTGAAAATAGTCACATCCTTAAAATCTGGAATGGACCAGATGCACAATCAGTTGACAGCAATTGGGAAGTGTCAGACTTTAATGTTTAAGCAAATGTAACTCTCTCCCCAAGGCTCTGCTCTACATCCTTAGTATCGAGCCACTTCAGCCACTGTGCCACACAACTACTCTGAGATCACATACCCAAGCTCAATCACAGCCCTGATCTGCCCGAAAAGTAAGCCAGCACCATACAAACTCAAAAAAACCCTGACCAGCCTAGAATATCAGCTGACCTTTTAAGCCAGCAACTGATCCACCAGATAAGGGTATAAAATGCTCTATTATCCTCCCCTGCCTCAGCTCCAACATCAGCAGCCATTCTGATGATTCTGACCCCTCAGAACTACACTGACATAACTTCCCAGCAAAGTAACAAGATCTTAATTGTTTGTCATGCTGGGATGTTTTTCTCTTTCAAATCAAGTCTTAAAGAACTGTAAACATTTATAAGGTTACATACCATTAGAAGTGTTACCTACCCCAACTACCAATATGCTCAAATATCAGTCAGTTATCACACAGATTTCTTAATGATTTATAAAATACAAACATGCTGAGGACCTTACCACCCAGGCACATCCTGGAGCATTGCAATGAAGTTACCAAATACAGAAACACTGCCCTAGTACAGCCAGTGCTGAAAGCACAGAAAATCTTCCCTAATCCACTACAGCATAAAGTACAAGTATTCAAGTGCAGCTGCAAGACAGTCAAAAATATAAATTCAAAAAATCAACTTCCAGTGTGCTACTAAATCAACTACACACCACCAAAAACACTAAAAGGAAGCCCATTAACAGCTACCTATTTCCATTTCCCTTCACATAAACGGTTGGTTTGTTTGGTTGGGTTTTTTTACAATGAACTAAGAAGCAAAATTTTCCCTTTTAAAATCAGGTATTAAAAAAAAATAAAAAAATCAATGCCCAAATGAAAAGTAATTGAAAATGCCTTTTCAAATTATACTCTGTATTTTAAACCATGATAATAAAATAGTAATAAATAAAAAAAAAAGTTAGCATTACCACACCCATTCCAAGCACTAACACCTACTAAAATAACCTCAGAATATTAAAAAAAGCTGCAACTTCTAAGTTTGGGACCCAGACAGTAGAGGTCTAGTAACCTAACTGCCTGAATAGAAGCACTTCTACTTGCACTATCCTGTCCTTCTCAGACACCCAACTAGCCTGCAACAGACACCTTTCTAATGGGAACTGTAACAACACTGTGGAAGGGCAGCTCTACTAATGAAGCTGAGTATTATTTCTCTTTAAAGCTGTCAAGGCTGCTTTGCTCACTCAAGCATAAATTGTCTCCAAAATCTAAGCTCTGCTATTGAACAGCTAACTCCACTTCTATTAAACATTTCCAAGAAAAACAACCAGAAGAAACTCAAACCCAGAAATTACTTTAACTGCACTGCACAAGTGGCATGGCATATTTTCAAGCCAAAAGTAGATATGTAATGTTGCTTAACTACCAGCAACCCAATCCTTTGTCTCGCCAGAGCAAAGGGATCTAATCTGGATTATAAACATTACACCCATCATGTTTCAGGATTCAAACAGAAGCTCTATGTCCTCCACAGACCTTGATCCTCCTGCTACATAGCACAGACTTACCTTACGTGGTACTTCTACTAACCTAACCAGTTGCATTAAACATGAGATTAAATACAGTGGCAGTTTCACTGTTCCTATTTGTTTTCTTAGCAATGGGTTATTAAATTTCAATAAAATGTCAAAATCAACAGAGTATTTTCATAGTACACATTTTGATTAAAATCAATACAGAAAAATTCACACAGCCCACATGAGAAGTTGTGAGTTATGTTTCAATAAAGACAAGGGTCAGTGAGATAGGGCATTTCATTACTTCAGTTTCCCTGGCAAGGAGTTTCCCCTGTCTCCTCCCCACCTCCAGTCCCCTGACATTCCATAGAAGCAGTGGAATATAACCATGGATCACCATGGCAGACTCCTGTTGTACTTCAATCAGCCTGAGCTGTCAGGATGGTCTGGTAATTAACGGTTAACACAAGTCTATCCTGTCAGTCAGAGAATATATACCCGATCAGCATCTAATAACACATCTAATTAATAGGATATCTACATCAGTATGCATTCTCCGAAAAGGAGAGCATTGTAAGGTTACAGTCTAATTAAAGACAATCCAAATCTACCTGCTTTTCTACTGAGGTGTAAACAACTCATATAATTGTAAGTATCCCGGCTCTGGATTTGGCATTGTGTAGTGTACTCAGAAGAGTTTTCATTTAAGTACTGAAATAGACAACCTAATCAAAAATGTTACTGAACTACAAAAGTAACCATTCATTTCATGTCCAGCCTTCTCCTTACACACACACAGAGCACAGCACTCATCCAACACCTGGCTTTTTCTAACTCAGCCTTTTCTCTTTTGAGGCATGTAAACTTAATTTTCATTATTAAGACACTCTAAGTGCTCACTTAAAAAAATATTTTCTCATTTGTCAGAGGCTGGGTGAATTTTTTTTTGTAATATTTACCTACATACCTTTAGTTGTTCCTTCGTGTGTTAGGAAAGCACCATGAGCCACTCCCTAACCTAATCACCACCTGGTCAGTTGTTTCTAACCATAGCAAGGTATTTTTATACAACACTAGCTACACTGGAAACTATTCCAAAGCATTCCAGGTGAGGAAAAGGCAACTCAATTCCAGCCTTACAGAACAAGTAACACTCAACAAAACTGGTAAAAAAATAAAAAAAAAAAAAAAAAAAAAAAAAAAAAAAAAAAAA